>JAFMSR010000010.1:23017226-23044544 GCA_022818135.1 Saxidomus purpurata | reverse complement strand
GCTGACAACGAATTTTGGTTTAGTCTCAATGTTACTGTAACACAATCAAATACCTGATAAGCATATTCCTGAGAGCAAGGAAATCATTATGTACGAGATTCTCTACTTTTACGATACCAAATGTAGCCAAAAATTATGCTACACTAGTAACTAACGCGAAAGTTCCCGGTTTCTTGCTTTATGCTAAATTGAATCCTGATAGTACGTGACTGAAACACTGGATTAGATATTCAATTATGCAAATGTTGAGCTTTAAAGTTGATAATCTTAGTACACGTACTAAATTTAGTTGATTGTGTAATACACGACAGACGGCGTGTTGTCTTAATATCTCGCGTCATATGGTTGAAAATTTTACATTAACATAATGTCCAAAGATGATGATAACAAATTACATGTTTATTAAATCGCCTGAGAACTATATTGACGAAGGGACTTTCTCAATTCTTGTTGTCGTTTAATAACCATGGTCAATGAGATATAATTACCTAGGGCCATGAGATTGAGTACTGCAATAGAACTAGTGACAGAAGGAGTGTATATAGTCATCTTTTTATGAAGTTGTTGAAAACATTTTATTGTTGACATTGTACATTGTACATGAGAAAACGGACGTATGTTCAGTTCAAAATGTTCTTGTTTAGGTGCTAACAGACTCTGAATGTTGTTGATATCTTAACAAATTAGACGTATATTTTAATGACATATTACAACGGATGCTATCAATTTTGTACCTAACAGATTTTTGTTTTTGACATGAGAAAACGGATGTATATTCAGTTCAAAATGTTCTTATAATCTGCTTATAACCGTGTTCACGCAAATGTGTGGACATTATGCGTACATAGTCCTCAAACGGGTACGTATAGCGATTGAAAATTAACGAAGGCAGATACCAAAACTTGCGTAATACTCTCTGCAGAGACAAAAAAGTGCATAATACTAATTTTTTTCGGCCATATAGTCCATATAGTCACTGTCACCGGAACAACAATTTACAGTGGGTATAGCTGCAATGATAACTTGTAAAACAAAGTACAGAGTGTTTGTTTTTGCCTTGGAAATGACGTAAGAATATCGGGAGTCGATCGTTTTGCATTTGTAAACATCGATCGTTGCGGACAATGAAAGCAAACAGGCCAAGTATGGCACCTACGAAGCTAAAACGAAAAGCCGATTGAAGATTATATATTTCTTCACCAGATGAAAGTACTCAAAGATTTTAATTTATTCCACAAGTCTACTTACACGTCAAATATGGCTCTACTTTCATTTTCAAACAACACAATCCGCCATTTTTCCTCCGCAGATACCGGTTCGTCGCTTAACCCTCTGAAGAAACGGGGCTACGTTCACCTGTATTTGTAACTAAAATGCACTGTTTGGGTCCCAGGTACGCTACAATCGCATGTGCATATTTAACCGGGAACACAGTGTCTAGTGAGCCGGAATCGGTCATTGGTGGACCAGAATTATGACGCGAACGATTCGTTTAGAGAATTTTATCAAGGTCCGTCCCAAAGAGCATTTATGTAAGCTTGAGATCGGGATGAGACCCCGGCATGTCTCCCGTCATGCCTAAAAAATAGAATTTTGAGCCAAAAATAGGAGAAATTTACCTGACTGCAATTTCCAGTCAGTATCAGCTAGTTTTCCTGGTGAGATATCCGAGAACAGTCGACAGCAAGCACTCTGGTGGTAGTGATTAACTCAGGCCTCGGCCACGGCCGCATCACATACAAGGCCTACTGGTATCTCTCTGCTTAACCGTACGAACGCCCCACTACGGGTGCTTAAGGCACCGGGTGCCATTTCGTACGTTTCAGCACAGTGCCGAAATCGGGTCGGTGAACCCTCATCCGGCACTGCTGAGAGACAGTCAGTACTCAGTCTGAACCAGTGGTCACAGCCAAAACTAGTCGTCTGTGTCCATCAGCCCAGAGCTGAAGCTCATCCTCAAGAGGCCCCATCCTACAGCAGGTTCTCTGGTAGTCTTCTCACGACAGAAGTTCGCTGTCTAACAGTGACCATAACGAGTATCTCAAGAGACGAAGCATGCATGTCTCCCACATGCTGAGAACCCGTTACGATCACTGCCGAGAGACTGGGGTGAGTTCCGGTCAAGGTTCACCCAGGCGGCCAAGACACACAACTAGGCGTGTCTTAGCTCCACCAGTGTGAGTGGGCCTACCATCAAAAATAGGTCAGTAGGTCACCACTCACTCCAGAGTTCCCTTTTCTGGGCGGGCCTACTAACAAGCTTCAAGCTCAATCTTGTCAGTAAGCACACCACCCATTCCAGGTTTCCTGCTGCATGATGCGAACTCAAGTATCCAAGCTGCCCCACACATGATGCGACTCTGTAGCCTAATCATTGAGAATAGGGGTACCAGCCCCTGCCATCAGGCTTCCCAGAGCACATGCTGTCAGTCGCTCAATCGTCCTTCTCCCCAGTTCCACTGGCTAAAGAGAAATTTAGAGTCCCAAAAGTAGGTCACTCACGCGGCCAATTCCGACCTAGATGTGAGTGACCCTGTCCGAACGTGGCAAGAAAGGTTGCCTCCCCCCAGCACAAACACTGTAAGGAGGTCTTCTGGTGTCGTGGTAGAACCGCCCGTCATCATCCCGCTGTTGGAGTGGTGGTCCCCTGTCACCCGGCAGACGTCACCGGCACACAGGGTTCTTGAAGTGCAGAGGTGGACATCTCATCTCGGAGGTCTTCTTCTGTGGTGTGCGTTTAAACAACAAACGGCTCTTGTTAGAGTCACCCCCTCGTCGTTAGCTGAGGCCCCGACAGTTACTAGGTCGCTGTACCGAAGTACAAATGGACAAAGTCCTGTTATTGTGTTTGACCCAGTTTCCGTCGAGACCCCACGCCTGCTCCGCGACGTGCACGCCACGAGGGGCAGAGAGCAGGTGATGACGCGAACGAATTACCCTATGTACCCTATGTAGTCACTCGGGTGCCGACCCATTTCGGACCATGGACACTTCGGACCATCACTTCGGACCACATTTTACGTACACTTCGGACCAGATTTATAGACACTTCGGACCAGATTTATAGACACTTCGGACCATGAAAATATATTGTGGCAAACTCTGATATGAGATCGGACCATGAAAATATTAAAGCAAAATATTATGTGACACTTCGGACCACGAAATCGTAATGATTTTAATTATAATTAATTATAATTTTCTCATTTTGGCACCGCCACTGACGATAAATCTCCCAATGTTGATTAAAAACAATTTATTAAAAAAAACCCAAACATCAAATCAATTACTAAATTAGAATTTAAGCCCGACGAATATCAAACAGAACGATTTCGAAATTACCGCTGAAGATTAATACTGGTGAGTATCCTTAATATTTTAGTACTGAGAGCAATATGAGTGCATATTGAGAAGGATCTTAGAGGAAATTGAATAATAATGAGTCAAATTATGAATAATGAGTATATGATTGGTTCAAAACGCAACCGTTTTACGCCAAATAAATAAAAAGATAAAGTTAGGAAAAGTTCAGTTGAAGTCGCATTTTTTTGTCAAATTGTCATTTTCATTGACTATTTACGAATTTTTAGATGAATTTAGGCAATTTCAGGTCTAGTAACATTATTTATTCAAATTGTCATGTTCATTGACTATTTACGATTTCTTTCCATAATGTGTATAATATCAAATGTGGAAGTATTTTGTGAAGATTGCTATTTCTTGGTTAAAACTATTGCAATTTTTATTATCATAGTGCATTTTTGTTTTCTACTAAAAAACTCGTCGATATATTGGTGAAATTTTAGAGAACAGAATATGTATATTTTGTAGTAGTCAGTTAATTGAAAGTGAGACTCATTTTGTGATTGGCTGTTCATTTTATAGACATATTTGATTTGATTGTTTTGCAGATGTTTATGGTACTGTTATTTTGGGGTTATAATTATGTCAATATTTATCATTCTAGGAGTATAAATCAATAATTTAATTTACTGTTTTATTTAAAATTATGATGGTCAGTTTGTACGTAAATATCACCATTTTACATAATCTTTTCATAATTACTTTGTCAATTTGACACTACACAACGCTCGTTTAAAAAGGTGCGAGACAGTGACCGAACGTGTCAATTGTTAAAACAACAACTTGTTACAATGTTGGCAAAATACAGCCTCAATTTACGACATAAACAAAAACATAAACAGTTTGCTATCAAAACACCGACATACACAAAGTATTTAATGAATTTTAACATGTTATACCCCTAGTAATAATGATTACAAATCTGGTCCGAAGTGTCTACAAATCTGGTCCGAAGTGTCTACAAATATGGTCCGAAGTGTCTTTAAATCTGGTCCGAAGTGTCTGGTCCGAAATGTCCATGGTCCGAAGTGTCCGTAATTCGTCAACTCGTACCTTTTGTTTCAAAACTGATTTTTCAGGTGAAAGCCGGTTATTGTCAATAGTTTGTAATTAAGCTGCTTTTATCATAAAACATGTTAAAACTTATGATTGAAATGTTATATTTTTTTTCTTTAACTTTCTCTGTTGCATGCAAGAAAACAGATTACTTTCTAGGGTATTTTCATTCGAGAAGTAACTAGTCTTCTCAAAATTCAGTTAACTGTTACTGTCACTTGATCTGAAATTCCATCGCCTTTATGAATAAAATCACACAGAAAATAATAATTAATTTAAGTTTGTACATAAATCAGTACAAAAATAGAACAGGAAGCAAATTTACTAATTTGTGAGCGTGTCTACAAACCTAATTTCGATGTCCGAGGGTCTATTGTATCTTAAAAAACCTAAGTTGAACTGAAATAAAGCATATTTTCGTCATAAACATGATGAAAATAATACAATTTTCAAAAGTCCCTTATTCATTATTTTAGTAACGCTAAAAACAAATGATTACGTAGGGTATGAGTTGACTTTTTTTTCAAAAATTCTCTTCATTTCTTCAATTTTCTGATATAATTTTAAAATATCAAAATAAGAGCAAAATAAAGTATTTCAATGCAAATATTTAATGATGACTGGTAAGGTACGTACGAGTTGACTTTTTCGAACAAAAATCAGGTACGAGTTGACCAATTCAGGTACGAGATTACTTAGGTATGAGTTGACTGGTTACCTTTGATAATGGCTAAACGTTATAACTGATTTTTATGGCCATCAGGGTGTCCGTTAGACTTTGAAACTTGAGGGTCATTGTCACTTCAGCTTAAAATTTTCAAGAGTCAATACATGTGAGATTTTTAAACGTCGACCCATGGGTCATAGAGTTTCGAGCCTTGTATTTTATGTTTGCACATCACATTTTTTCATTTTGTATTGAAATGAAGCTTTACTGTTGCATTTTCGGAAAATTCTTAAAACAGCTAGGTCTAGCAGCTGGCCTAAATGTACCATTTTTCCTGTTTGTCACATATCTTCCTGACCTCGCATGTCAGTGATTTTCAGAAAGCGAGTAGATTAAAATACAAGCTACCCCTCCGTTTCTCACTTTCTGTTACGTCAATGGTTGATGCGGCGTGAGTGTTTGGAATTAACGAGTTGATTGACACGTACAATTAAGTAACAGAGGCATGGATGATAATTTCTACGGGTCAAATATGACTCGTAGAGTTTTTTATTGCGGGTCAAATACAGGTATTTCAAAATGTTCATGGGTCAGAACCCAGGAGCTTGGGTCTACTAAACACCCTTGCCATGCTTGTATACATTATAAAGTTAACTGTTTCTTTGCTTATCATTTTTCTTAATTCTGTAAAACATAACTTGTAAAGACTTCTTTCTTTCAGGGAAAAAGGCATACTTGTATGATAGACTGAATCCAGACTGGGTCCCGTCAGTAAGCTTTTAAGCTGTACTTGTTGGCCAATGCTAACAGAAGAGGAAACGCCATTGGTACTCATCTTGGACTCCGATGAAACTGGTGCGACTTTGCAGATGGACATTGATGGTGATTTAATGGATGATATTTACAGAACCTAAGGACCGATACGTCTGAGCTGAAAACTGAAGTGCTGAAACTGAAGACGAGATTAGATATTGACTATTGCAGGGACAATAATGACAAATTGAAGAACCTTACTGGTCTCCAAGCATTTCCAAAGTTGATGTTGCTTTATCAGTTTCTTGAACCATATTATGATATTTACCAAACTAGCTATTAAAAACATTGACTCTAATGAAACTAAGACTTAACCTGACCAATATGTTCTTTAGCAGATGAATTTGATACAACACAGCCAACTTTATCAAAACTGTTCACTGCAACTATTGCAGATGTATAAGAGAATGCGGAAGCTCATTAGATGACCAGAACATGAAACATTCTGAAAAACTATGCTAATGGAATTTCACAAATATTTGGCAACTAATTTGCAATGATTTTCGATTGTTTCGAGATGTTTATTTAAAAGCCATCTGGACTTGATGTCTAAAGCCACACTTGGACAAAATAATTTATATTTATATGTTGAGTTTACCCTTTGAGGTAGAATTATAAACAGCCAATTTACGAAGTTACTGTGTCATTGTCGTCACGGTAAAAAACATAACTCATTCTTATTCAGCGAATAAACATGATAAATGACAGGGAAATTGCAGTTTTATATTTACATTATACCAAGATAAAGATAAAGAAGCCTTATTTAATGTCGCATATGATCGACAGACAACATTAGCTACAAAGCTATTGTGCGACAAACAGGGTATCCAGTAACAAGTACTTGCATTTTCCCAGAAGCAGGAAGCTTCTCTTTATCTTGTTTGTATGTAATTGTGCTTATTAGGTCCACCATCCTCTAAAGAGGCTATAATCGAGCAAGGGTGCTGTCGGTACCATTTTTTTCTCATCTTTGGTATGACACGGCCTAGGATCGAACCCACGACCTCCCGCTCACTAAGTGGACGCTCTAACCACTAGGCTATCGCGGCGGTACAGGTCACACAAGGTACAGAGTGAAACAATATCCGTATAATCCAGCGGATTCACGTCACTACCTTAAAAACCCTGTTAAACTGTTGTAAAAGTTTTCAATTAGTGGTCTAGTAGATATGAATAGGGTTTTCACATGCTTAAGAATAGCTTATGCCCTTGGTTTTGTTGAGGAGGAGAGTTTATTTATTTGACTTATCTATTTAATCATAATTATTTATTCAATCTACACGTATAGGGATTTAATGCCTTGTTTAATAGCCGTTAAGTGTATGCATGTGCTTCTGTATATCTGAGTTCAGCTTGTCCGAGCTGTTACTATCCATGTATTGAGGTATTCTTAAATAACTTGGCACAATTGTTCACCATCATGAGACGGAGTGTCATGCCCAAGAACAAGGTCCCTAGTTCTAAGGTCAATGTCATTCTCTTAAAGGTTAAAGGTCAAATTCAAGAATGACTGTTCGGAGCATATCTTCTTCATGAATAAGGGATTTTGATGTTACTTGGCACAAATGTTCACCACCATGAAACTAAGGATCATGTGCATGAACAAGGTTAAGGGTCAAGGTCACACACAGAGGTTCATTGTTAAATGCAATAATATCTTTGTCCGGACAATTTCTGCATGGAGGGATTTCGTTTTAACATGGCATAAATGTTCACCACCATGAGCTACCCTTGTTTTTAGAATTACTTCCCTTTGTAGTTACTGTAAATAGCTTACTTTTTAACTTTTTTATTACCGGCTGTTGAGAAAAATCAAGACCACTTTTCTGTGGTACAACATGCATGTTACATGTAATATTTATACCCCCGAAACAAAGTTAAGGGGGGTATATAGGAGTCACCCGGTTGTTGGTCGGGCGGTCACTGTTGCATTTTCCTTGTCCGGAGCATAACTTGAAAACTACACGTTGGAATTCAATACAACTTCATACAATGGTTAAGCACAATGAGAGGAAGTGCAGTGTTCAAGAACCATAACTCTATCTTGACTAATTACAGAATTATTGCCCTTTGTTACTTTTCCTTGTCCGAAGCATAACTTGAAAACTTCTGGTTGGAATTCAATACAACTTCATACAATGCTCAAGCACATTGAGAGGAAGTGCAGTGCACAAGAACCATAACTCCATCTTCAATAATTACAGAGTTATTGTCCTTTGTTACTTTTCCTTGTCCGGAGCATTACTTGAAAAGTACTAGTTGGAATTCAATACAACTTCATACAATGATCAAGCGCAATGAGAGGAAGTGCAGTGTATAAGAACCATTTCTCTATCTTGAGTAGTTACAGAGTTATTGCCCTTTGTTACTTTTCCTTGTCCAGAGCATAACTTGAAAACTACTAGTTGGAATTCAATACAACTTCATACAATGGTCAAGTACATTTAGAGTAAGTGCAATGCACAGGAATGTTAACTCTATCTTGAGTACTTACAGAGTTATTGCCCTTATTTACTTTTCCTTGTCCGGTGCATAATTCGAAAACAATTGGTTGGAATTCAATACAACTTCATACAATGGTCAAGCACAATGAGAGGAAATGCAGTGAAAAAGAACAATTACTCCATCTTGAGTAATTACAGAGTTATTGCCCTTTGTTATGTTTCCTTGTCCAAAGCATAATTCGAAAACTACTGGTTGGTATTCAATACAACTTCATACAATGGTCAAGCACAGTGAGAGGAAGTGTAGTGTACAAGAACCATAACTCTATCTTGACAAATTACAGATTTATGCCAAGAACGATATCTCTTTTTTAGTATTTTTGGAAGGTTTTTCTGTTACTACGAACTTCCTCAGTTTATAAAGCAGTCTTTTGGGGGTATTAATCACATTTAGTGATAGGTCTAGTTAGGTATTATTTTACCTATCTCTACTTGGTAAGGAGTTGGCCCTTTTTACAGCTGGCAGCTCAACACAGTTTTTGTTTATACAAGTGTACGTCAGTCCTATGCAGACTCTAATATATTATAAGAAACTTACGTATGATTCATATTTGGAGGAAATATTCAAGATAGATACATAAAAGATGTACAGTGTTATGTAAGCACCACTCAGCTAGTTTTATAAATTTAGGGTGAAATGATGTTGCAGTAAAGACAAGTTTGATTTACAGACTACTAGGGCCGTCGTGATTTGATACTTCATGTAATGATTGAAGACATTTAGGATATGGAGAACTGTAAATTTAGATAACTATTTAGATAATCTCCCTTTCTGTTAAAACATTGTCAGTAAAAGTTGGATACTATTGAACACTGGGATTGAATTAATACTTGAATCACACCATCAGGGAGTACTGTGACCAAGAACCATAACTCTAGCTAATCCCATAATTGATGTATTTATTACCCTTCCATGAAATTGCCAGCTGTTTGATTGATCAATGACACGGAAGTTCTAAGACAATGGCCATAAACAGATAGAACTGGTAAAAACCTTTTATGGTGTCCAAAACTAAATGCCTCTGATGATAAAAGAACTTGTCATAAATGCTCGCATTTATTTTTAACGTGTTTAAACACGTCGAGAATATAGTCACATGGCTTGCGTTTACATAGTACAGGACGTTTAACAACACCTTACTGAGTTGCCAAAAGTTAATCCCTTTAAAGGGCTTTACAGTCAGACGCATGTTTATAACCGTTTTTAAGTTATTTCCCTTTATCGGATTTTTTTTAATTAAAATTTATCGCCTAAGCGTGGGTGCCATCGGACATATTTTATATTTATATTTTTTCTGATTTTGAAATACTATGTGTAATAGGTCTATCTTGTACCGTTTTACAGATATTGAAGTTTAAAGTTTTGTATACTGTGTAAGGATTATTCACCTTTATTGAGGTTATAGTCCCTTAATATATTTTAAGAGTACAACTTTAAACGCACATAACTTTAGGGTTTATTGACAGATTTTAATGATCTTGGTATCAAATGAAAGCTCTGAACGTGTGCTTTTTACAATTACATGGACTTATCGTCTCAAAAAGAACTTGAGGTCACTCATGTGTGAAATACGTAAAAAAATATAAACTGTCAATGTTTTGTATCCTTTATAAATTGTCTTTTATGCTACAAAATTTTGGAAAATCGCGGAATAAATTATCTGTAATAAAATTGTCTAATGTTTTCAATCTTTTCTATTTTCATTTCAAATCTTTACTAAATCGTGCTTTATAGTTATGGCTAGGGTGTTGGGTAGCCCTTATCTAGTTCTAAAGTTTTTTGTTATAAAATTTTCATGTTTTCCGGAGGTATATGAATTCGTGTTTTAGATATGTGTTTTGTCTCAAAGATTCACCTGAGGTGGGGGTTTGATGTCCTTGACCTTTCTGTACCGGAAGCTCATTCTTGTTAACATATATACATGTATAATAAAGTATACTAAACTACATAAAGATAAATTACGGACACCCCTGGTTTACAGAGAGTGTGTTAGGGGTTTCTTAGTGTGGAAATATTTGTTTTTATGTCACTAAAATGCGATACTGGCTTGCCTATTCTAATCTAATCTACGAAATAACATATCTACAATCTATAATAGACTTGCCATATCTACCCCTATGTACTTTTATCAAATATAGAGTTGTGTGAGTTGTGTGCTGCGTTCTGTATATAGGGTCATAGAGCTCAGGGCTAGCACCATGCATTCCGCGCACCATGCTCCTGCAGAGTCCAAGTACCGTTTTCCCCCATTGCGAGTTACGCATTATTTCGTTAAGGTGGGAGTCCCAAATAAAGGGTAAGATACGGTTTTTAGTCGATCTACACTTGCGCAGTCCGTGTATTACATCATACTTCCCCTTGGTCTTTTGGTACGACCGTGTGGGTGTGTGGGTTCGAGTGATTGCCGGGCGGCATTAACACTCCGTAAAAGTCACCTATGACGTTTGTGTTTTCAGTAGTGTGTATGTTTGTTCTGGTGTTTTGCCGAGCAGTCCATTATGTAATCGGTCCTAATCTATATTTTTCATTGTATCCTATATTTTTGATAAATTCGAATACGGCCAGGCGAATATCTTGTGCTATTTCTTTTTGGTGGATCTAACAGAGTTTTTTTCCGTAATAGTTATTAGTTCTAATTTCAAAAGTTTTGTTTCAAATATTTGCCTTTCTTCCGAATATAATGGGCAGTGAAACATTAGATGGCCAAAATTTTCTATTTCGTTACAGTGTTGGCAGTTTTTGTCTTCTATGTATCGGTCCCCTTTAAGATAGCTACTTTTTAGTTTTAAGTCTAGTATACATTGTGTCTATTTTTCTATCATGATGGTACGTTTGTAATTTGCTAGGCGGTTTTAATATTAGTTTCTATGTTATGTGTTGAGCAGTAAGTTTCCCATTGCTGTAGATATTTTTTGTTTTTACTTTTATCTTTTTATGATGCTGTAGACTTCCGGTACGCTGAGCTTAATATGAATTTCTGTACCGGAAGTGCTGCCGTATTTTGCTTTGTCGTCTGCTAATTCATTTCCGTTTATGCCCACATGACTTGGTACCCACATTAACTGAATTTCGTCCCCTCTATGTTTTATATCTGTGATTGTTTTTAGTATATTAAAGATCATTTTCTTGTCTGTGAGATTGTCCTGATTTTATTGCCATTAAGGAACTAAGACTATCACTAATAATGACTGATTTTTGTAATATGATTTTCTTTTACAGTAAGTTATCGCATAATCTATTGCTGCTAATTCGCATGTAAATATTGAAACTTGATGTTGAAGCTTTAAACTCTTGTTGTGTAAGATTGTTCCGTCTTCTCCTATAACTACTATGCCCGCCCCTGCTATTTGTTTTGACGGGTCCTTACTTCCATCTGTATAAATTTGGGTAAAGTCTCTAAAGTGCCGAATAATGTTTAGATTTGCAATAATTTTTGTTTCTTTCAGCGTTTTCAGATTTGTTAATTTTTCCTACTAGATCTAAATTGATCTCAGGCATTTCAATATTGATTAGTTGTTCATAGCACGGTTCTTGAATTTGGGTATCGCCTAGGCCGTATTCTGTAATTAGAGTTCTGATGTGTTTGTGTAAGGTTTCTTTTAAATTTTTTGTTACTTTTTGATTTTTGTAAAAATATGCCGGGTGATCGCATATATCGTCATTGATAGGTAAGTTTGGGCCCAGTCTGGAGCTTCTGGCCCAATATTTTAGTGCTTGAAGTTCTCTCTGTAAAGGTAGTGGGATCATTGCTGTTTCGGTATGTAATGGGAGAGTAGAGGTATGCCTCGGACATCCTATTATGGTTTTTAGTGCCCTATTTTTGTATTCTTTGAACCTTTTTTAGTTGTGATTCTTTTGCGGAGGCGTATACTATGCTGCCATAATTGATTTTGCTAAGGATGAGGGCCTTGTAAATGTTTAGAAGGCTTTTTGTCTGTACCCCAAGATTTTCCCTTTACTGCTCTTATGATATTTAGATCTTTAAGACATCTTTTTTGTCATATGTTCTATATGCATTTTCCATGATAGAGTTTTTGTCAAAATACATTCCCAAAAATTTTGCGTGTTCATTATATGTGAGGTTCGTACCACATAACGTTAATTTCGGAAAGTTGTTGGCTCTTTCCGGAGGTTTTACGGACGGTCTATGTATTAATAACACTTGAGTTTTTGCTGGGTTAATTATGAAGCCCCAGGATTTGCTCCTTTTTCTATTGTATTCAAAACAGTTTGTGCTTTTTTTTACTGCCTGTACCGGACTTAATGATGTTAGCCATGTGGCGGAGTCGTCTACAAATTGAGATATTTTAGCATTTATAGTAGGGTTTTCTCTGTTTAATTCGTTGATTTGTGTTTCAAAGGTATTCATCATGAGGCTAAAAATTATGGGGGACAGAACCGCTCCCTGGGGGCACCCATTTACTGTTTCCACTACCTCTGAGAGAGCTCCATTGTATTTTACCTTAATCTGTCTGTTTTGTAGAAAGCACCTTAACCATTTTATCATTCGTCCTTGTATTCCGGAGTTTTGGAGTTGCAATAGTGCTCCTCCGTTCCACATTTTATCGAAAGCATTACTAAGATCTAAAAATATAGCTATAAGATATTTATGTTCTGCCTGTGCGATTTTGCCATCTGATTCTAATCGTGTAATATTGTCATCACATGAATGATGTGATCTGCATCCTGATTGGTATTTAGACATTATATTGTTTTTTTCCAAATATGCATAGTCTGGGTTTTATCATTTTTTGCATTAATTTTTGTAAATGTTGATGTTAGAGAAATTGGTCTATAAGAGGCGGGTTCATTTTTTGTCTTTTATTAGGTTTTAGTAATGGAATGATAACTGCATGGTTCCAGCTTTCTGGCGTGGTGCCCTCTACCCATGATTGATTAAAAATTTGTAAGAGTGTATTTCTGCTTTCCTGTGGTAATTTTTTAAGTATTTTTGTAATGTATCAGGTCTTCTCCCGGCGCACCGTCCTTGCAGTTCGACAAAGCTTTATTAAATTCAAATATAGTAAATTTTTGATTGTATTCTTGGGAGTTGTCATTATTTCTATTATTAATATGTTCATTAACTGCTCTGTTAATAATTTTTTGTTTACCAGAAAGTCTCTAGTGTATCCTTTTATTACTACTGGCTTGCATATTGTTGGACTAATGCGTTAGCTTTTTTCTTTTGGCTCAGTAATAATATCTTGTCCTATTTTAAATACTGGATTGCTTTTTGGTACTCTGCCTTTTTACTTTGTTTACAAAATTCCAAACTTCTTTTAGATGAGGTATTGCTTGTTATAGTTGAGCAGAAATTGCGCCAACTGTCTTGCTTTGCTTTTTTAATTATTCTTACTGCTCTTGCCCGGGCCATTTTAAATAGAATGAGAGTTATAGGAGTTTTTTTCCCTTTTTGTGAATTTTACGTCTAATTTCTCTACTTCGTATGGCTTCGTGGCATGCCTGTGTCCACCATACCTTTTTTGATTCTAGTTTTTACAATTTTTGGTTTTGATTTTGGAATTGTTTTTTCTAAAATACTATTGAGTTTATCTAAGAATTCTTTTGAAATTTTGTTCAACTGTTTGTTCTTTTTATCTTATAATTCAATTCTGTCATGCATAAATGATGAAATTCCATCCACTGGGCAGTGGATGCCATGTCTATGAGCCATTTTTCACTTATAATAGCATTTTCAAACCTTATTGGTGTTTCTATTATTGTTATTACAGGTAGATGGTCACTATTGAAACTATTGTCGACTACAAGGAACGTTGCCCTGGGGTGCAGACCTGAGGAGACTATAGATAGATCCAGGGCTGAGTCTATCTGGTTTGCCTGCTCGGCGAGACGGGTGCATTGGCCATATTGATGCAATTGAGATCTGTTTCATTCATGAAGTCTATCAGATCCTCTGCCCCAGCATGCGCCTAAAATCATTTTCTGGGTTCCAAAGTGGATGTTTTAAGTTAAAGTCTCCTACTATTACATTAGACTGTCCTAAGTTTTTGAAGCTATTTCTAAAAACATTTTATGTTGTTGTTATCTTTACTGTTTGTGTAGTAATTATAAATCGAAATGTTACTATCTTTGCCAATGATCTCTATTGCAATGTTTTGATTAATAGTATTATAATCTGTTTGTTTCGTTATATGAAAGTCCGTTGCGGACATATATGCATAATCCCCCTGAGGCGGGGGTTTCTTTTGTTGTAAAACATAACAGGTTTTTGATAATCCTTGAATTTGAAAGGATTATGTTTTTCTGCTAAATGAGTTTCTTGTAAACAAATAACATCTATAGGTTGTTTTTGGTCAATTAAAAAATTTTGCAATTCATTACATTTACTGTATGATTCGGATCTCATACCCCGAATATTCCATGATATGATGCTGAGGCAGGGTCTGATGCATTCAGTATTTACCTCAGCTGTATTGTAATCCATTAAAGAATTATTCGGAGTTGTTTTTGGTTATTAATGATTAATGACTAATCTATGTTCTGCATATATTGAGTGGACAGTGAATTGTCATTTGTCCATTCGGTCCTGTGTACATGATATGGGGTGGGGGTGATTTGAATTTGTGATACCCCTTAAATTTGGTATTGTATGTGGCCCCCTTCGGAATCTATAATACATTGGGCCAGTTTGTTGGTTTGTACGGATCCCATAATTCCCTCCCCAATTTGGTTCCCTTTTAATTTGTCTGAGAGGTGGGGGTAGGGGATAAGCACACCTTTCTTTGTTTTTATTTTAATTATTTCTTGTGTATTTAGTGTTTTTTTGGGTGTTGGGGGTTTTGGGTTATTTAATTTTGGTATTTCTTGGGGATTCTTGATAGTTGGGGTGGGGGTGACAACTGGGGTAGAGGTTTTATCTTGAGGGGTGTGCTGTTGTTCGGCAAATCTTGTCTCATACTCTTTTTTGATTTCATAATTTGCTGTATTTATTTTTTGAACATATTTTTTGTATAAGGGCAGGATTTGCTGGAGCCCCAGTGATTTCCTAAACAATTGTTGCATTTTAATTCAGTAGCATTGCACAGTCCTATTTCATGGTTGCCAGTACATTTCGGGCATTTAATCTTGTTTCTGCATTGGTTTGTTTTTGTGTCCGGGAGCCTGACACTTTCTACATCTAATGTACCCTAGCGTTGTTGGTTTTACTATTAAATTGGTCCCTTTCGACTTAATGGTAATTCTTCGCATGTAAAAGTTATTATCATTTCATTGGTGATTTCCTTTTTCCCTTTGTGAATAAATTCTTTTTGCCTTATTGTTGCTATGTTTTTGTTGTTTTTAAATAATGTTTGCCTTAATTGTTCAGTGCTCTGATTTTTTGGCACTTCTAATACCCCATGCTGATTTTTGTTACTTTTGATGTAGGTTTTTTTTTTTATTTTCTATTTTTGATTTCGTGTCTCCCAAACTTGAAATCTTTGATTTTCGTTTCGAAATCTTGTCTGACTTGGAAAAATAAAGCCCCCTTGTTGTTATTCAATTTTTCTTATTACATTCCCGCAAAATTGTTGTTTTAAATTTTTTCCATAATTGCTAATTTCTGTGTGCTTAACCCCCTTGAACCCCCTTAATGACCATATCGATCCATGATTCTTTTAATGATTCTTTCTCTCTTTTCATTGGTCTGTTTTTTTGTGGATGGGGTGATGGGGTGGGGTTTGTTTTAAGATTTTTCGTTTTGGTAGTAATTTTTTCCCCTCCCTCTTCTAAAATCTGAAATTTGTTATTTAATTGGATTGGGGAAGAAATTTTGTTATTTTTCATTTCATTTTTTAGGGGTGTCTAATATTTTTATTGGGGTGGATGTATTTCCCCATTTTTGTTATTGTTTTGATTTGGACTATTTATGATTATTGGGGATGTTATTGCCCCCCTTTGCTGAGACTGTTGTTTTTTTTTTTTTTGGTGAATCTATCACTATTGGGGATGGTTGTGACCCCCTTCTATCCTAGTAATTTGTTTTTTAGGGGTGTCCTGATTTTTTGTTGTTTTTTTAACTAATACATATTCATTTTCTAGTCTACTAACTATTCTAAAATATACATCTTCATCTACTTTTTGTGAAGTTGCAGAGATAATTTTTTGATGAATTTATTTCTCTGTCTTGAGTTTGCTCTACTTGAGAATCAATATTTTCAATCAGTGTTATTATTGGCACCCTATTGATTGTCTCATTTTTGACACTTGTTTGAGTCTCTACTGTGCGCTTATTGTCATTGGCACTTTTAACATTACATTGATTTTCAGTTTGTGTTTCTGCTGACACTCTATCCTTTTGTTTCTGTGACACCTACACTACTTGAATTATTCACAGTTTGATTTTCTTTTGTTTGTAGTGCTCTTTATTGTCACTGACACTTGGTGACACCCTATCTTTTTGTTTCTGTGACACCTACACTACTTGGATTATTTACAGTTTGAGTTTCTTTTGTTTATAGTGCTCTTATTGTCACTGGCACTTGGTGTCATCTTCTTTTGTTCTAACTATTTCTTCTACTCTGTCTTTCATTGTTTTCGTTACTGCAGTCCCTACTCTACTCATTAGTATTTCTTGGAGTGTCAGGTTTAGTTCACGCCATGAAAATCTCTCTGAGATTATGTGTGACCTGTCACCTGCTATTTTGTTGACTAACTTAACTGTTGTACTCTGTTGTGCCCTACGGGCTACTGTACTTTTCCTTTTTATTTGCTCTTACTGCTTTAACTGCGATACCTTTGCCTTTGACGCCAATTGTTTTATGCCACTCATTATTCTTTTTGATTTATTCTTTAAAAAATGTCGAAAAAGAAAAAAGAACTTGTTTATTTTTGTTTTAACTTATAACCAAACACTTAAATATTATGTTTATGAATTTTGAAAGAGTTCATTTACTTAATAAACAAATAATGTTTGCCGAAAGATGACGTTACGTTATGATCGACCTGTCCTGAATTTTGAGCACTTTTTGTTTTTGATGCCTATTTCCTTAAATATCTTTTTTTAATCAGATACTTATATTGCTGAAATTTTGACTGAAGGTACTTATGTTATAGTTCTACTGGATTTATTAATCCTAAATGTTTTAGTTATGAAAATTAAGTTGTTATCAGCTTTCAGGCTAGCCCTACCCCAATTCTGATTTCCTGTACCCAGCCTAAATTTTACTTTTCTCACCTCAGTTTCTTGTCGTATTACCATTTTCCCTTATATATAGTAAATATCACGTAGTTTCACGTATTTCTGGCGCTTTATTGGCCGTGCAGCCCTTAAATCACCAGATTCACGCTGTTTTTAATGCTATAATGCAATACTTGTTACTGTTATCTATGATATCAGCAAAACGTATGAAGTTTACCAAAAAAACCCTTTATTTGTTAGTTCTAACCTATTTAATCTTACCCCTCTGTGATCTTTTACCCTTACTTGTCCCGATTAAATCCTATCCTATCCTATCCTATCTGTCCTGTAGCTGATAACACTTAACACTTATAAAATACACTTCTAATTCCTTAAAGGCACTTTGTCAAACCCGAAGGCTTTTAATACTTGAGCATTTCCTGGCGCAAAGACAATATTTGAGGCTCTTTCAAGAGAAGCGTGCGACCAGTTCAGCAGTCAAGAGCAAAGTGGAACGAATACCTGATTGAAGTAACGATATAAAAGAGTAAAATCAACCTTTTGATTGGTCAGTTTTAAAGATTTTGATTAGCTCACAGTCCTACATTTTGATAAGAGTATGTGTTTGACTTTGTACAACAATAGTTGGCTAAGGAAGGAGACCCCGCCTCCTTCTCTTTTGCCGCCGCCACCGCCGCCTTATCTGCGACGAGTTTTGTTTAGAGAGCGTAAGAATGACAAACATATGTAAGAACCTATCAGTATCTTTTTATTATAACAAGGTTGTTTGCATTTCGAGAACAAATGAAACATTGTCCTATTTGTCAACAGTCATTCTCTAGGCGTGACGTTATGCTGAGACATCAACGTAATTTACATGGGAGCGACAAAGACAATGGAAGCTCTTTACCATCTTTGCAAATATCGGATACTTTAAGAGATATAACGTTTCAACTTCCGTTTTGTATGGTCGTTTCAGGACCTAGTGGTAGTGGAAAAACTGAATGGACAAGAAAACTGCTCTTGTCAAATCTCGTACATCCTCTACTGAACGTATCATATGGTGTTTTGGGCAGTGGCAACCTCTGTACGATGAACTTTAGCGTAGAATACCCGGGATCGCGTTTGTGCACGGTATCCCTGATCACTTAAACAGTTCAGAGTACATAAACGTCAGTAAAAGGAACCTTTTGGTCTTTGACGATTTGATGACCGAAGCAAAATGCGACCAAAGAATTGCCGATCTATTTACCAAGGGTAGTCACCACAGAAACATATATATCGTATATCTTACTCAAAATTTGTTTCCTCAGGAAAGGCATGCAGAGATATCGCTTTGAATACGCAGTATCTGGTGTTGTTTAATAATCCTATTGACAGACAGCAAGTAGCAACATTGGCAAGACGCATTTACCCCTCCACCATTAACATTTTTATGAAACGGTTTGAGCAAGCGACATCAAGTCCACATGGTTATTTAGTAATAGACCTAAAATCAAGCACACCAGAACAAGATCGTTTACGCGCTAATATTTTTGACGGAAACAATCCAAAAAAGAGAAAACTACCAGAGAGTGAATTTAAACTAGAAAACTACTTTAGTGGCAAAGAAAACTGGTCTAACAGGAATGAAATAAAGGATAATGATGGTGATGATAGTGATAATGATGATACACTGTATTCTTTTTTGACAGAATTCTCATCACTTCTGATGAATCTAGACTGTAAGGTACAGGGCAATATTAATCTTATCAATTACTTGGTAGTGGTCAGTGGTCAGCTTCACCCAGCATGAGAGCAATAAATCACCCATTTGGAATTCTCCTAAGATGTTTATCAATAAACATGTGCGCAGAAAATTAAACAAGAAATCTTTCAAATTGTGCAGATTGTTAATACATGTATACATCTCAAATGTTCATTTTGACCCCATTCTTTTAATTGTTATGCAATTATGATTATGCTGCTTAAATATACTGCATGCAAATCTGAGTCCTTTCATGCTACCTTAGTTATGCAAAATCATTAAGTGATATTACTTTGGATGTTTGACAATTTTATATGATTTTGGTGACAAATATAAAGGCTGTTTTTATTAAGTGCTACATCCTTTAAAGCAGCAACTTAAAATGACCTAAACCAATCAAAATTATTTTGTCACTTTGGGAAACCTTTGTTAATCTTCAGTTTACGTAGTTCTCTATTTGTTGCTCTAGAACGTTTTTATTTGCTGTAGTAAATCTAATATGAAAAAATGGTTAATGCTTATAAGAAATTGTAACAATATGTTGGCTGTTGAAAAGAAATTCCAACCAGATATTACTGAAAATTATGACCTATGTTATTGTGAAATGTTTATTTCTGGTACCATTAATACATTAACCTTTATCCTGCTAGCAAAAAATGATCCTGCTTTGCAACATGTGTAGATCATGATCAGCATGCACATCTCACATCTGTGCAGTCTAATCATGATCTGCACTGATCGATACTCAGTCAATACATTTTCACTAGATACCTCTGTAAACAATTAATGGTACTGTCCAAATTGATAGGTGAAAGAGCAAATCTTAGAAATAAACAAGGAATGAGTTTATTCTTTTATGAAAGAAAAAGATGTAGAGAAATATTTGTCCATTGATAAATTTGATGTTTTTTAATGTTTTGTGTATATTTTAAATATCTAATAAATTTTCAGTTCAAATATTATTTCTTTTTCTGTCTTATATTTGAATCTCTCTTGTGTTGTGAATGTAAAAATTACAACTTCCAACTTTATCTAGATAAATCTTTACCATCAAGTAAGAAACATCTGGGCTGACATCACTGATAACAAACCATGAAGGAATTAGGGGTCAAGTCCTGATAATAATAACATCTCCAGCAGAGGTGCTAATACAGCCGATATTGCTACCTTCTCCAGGAGAATTTCAGAGAATTCTGTCATTATACTACATAATGGATAATGATGTTTTAATTATAAGTTGCCATGTAAATTGTACATTTTATGTTGAAATAAATCTATCTATCAATGATGATGATGATAATGATATGAATTCAATGAATGAAAGTGATAACAATCTCTCTCTAGCGAATAGACCTTTGTTCACGGGACCTCCAGGTAAACGTATAAAAGAGGACCTCATAGAAGAGCGTTTACGTAGTGACATATGGGATAAGCGTTTTCAGGAACCTCTCAGACAATCACATATGGAGCAGTTTAAAGCTAAAGTCAACAGCTTTATAAAGGAAGGACAAACTTTCAAAGAAGCTTATCATCGCACTGCTAATGAAGAATTGCCTCAATTAAGAAAGAAACTGAGACAAAATTACTACCAATTTATAATTGATTTTTACGAGTTGCAAGTCGATCCTACACAGCAACAGATTCTTCAGTCGGCTATGAAACTAAGACATCAACACGACATGAGTGTCACAGAATCTATTTGACAAGCTGTTAACTAAGAAAAGACCTGTTTAATAAATTATGGCCCAATCATGAAAACAAGGAAGAGTATCCAACAGCGGATAAGAATGAAGGTGATTACGATCAAGAATCGGATGGTGAATAAACATGGTAAGAACGATCGACATACTTTAACTTTCAAAACGCAAATATGGGTTTCATAGAAGTGTACGATGATAAACAGCAAAAATGGGTACCCTATGTACCAGACCCGGAGAAATGGTATCAACATCTTAAAGATTTAAGAGACGGTTACGTAACAGCGGATCATATGGGACGATATATCGTGGGTAGTGGTAATAAATACAGAAAACTAAAAGAAATGGAAACTCAGCAACAGGAAAAACCCATTGTAAATTAAGTGACCTCAGTTGCCCAAGCAGTAGCAATCGCACAATCCGAGGTAAAATGTCTACGAAAGCAAAATTCGTCATATCCTGAAGGCACTGATGCGGAAAACGGTTATAATGCGGCTAAACATGGGCGTAAGAAATTTCCTTTAGAAAACAAACAGATAATCGACTGGAGCAAGTACAAATATTAAGCAATGAACAATTATCAACTGGCCGCTATTCTCCTTGGATATCCAGTAATCGTATATATGTACCTCTGATCAAGTTAAAGTTAAAAAAAGACAATTTGTTATTGCAAACACAGACACTAGCCAAGGACCCGGTAAACACTGGGTGGCGTTTTATTTCCCAAAGCGTGGACCTTACGAATATTTTGACTCAACAGGAAACAGACCGGAAAACTACGGCGTAGGATTTAAAAAGATACTCGCCAAGAAATATCTAATGTACTCTGGACAAATACAACAAGCTACGTCTAACGTGTGTGGACTGTATTGTGCGTATTATGTCATCAAAAGATCTCGAGGGAAAATCATAAAGGACATTGTAAAGGAATTCAATCCGCGTCAAAAGAAGCGTAATGAGCATTTAATTGTATCTAAAATGATGAAACTGCTTAAAAAAGACACCGATATAACAGATACTAAACGTATATGTCAGAACATTGTTTTAAATCATGGTTATAATGTGAATAAAATGTAAACTGCTATGTATAGTTATTTGTTTATTTAAATACTGTCCTATTCCCTACCTTACCTCCTTTTTTTCTCCTCCTCCTTTTATGGAGGAGGCTGAGGCGGCGGCGGCGGCGGCAAAAGAGAAGGAGGTGGGGTCTCCTTCCTTAGTCAATTATTGTTGTACAAAGTCAAACACATACTCTTATCAAAATGTAGGACTATGAGCTAATCAAAATCTTTAAAACTGACCAATCAAAATGTTGATTTTACACTTTTAAATCGTTACTTCAATCAGGTATTCGTTCATTACTATTTTGAATAGCAAGATTTTTTTACGTATTTCTCGCATGAGTGACATCAAGTTCTTTTTGAGACGATAAGTCCATAATACCCTTTAAAGCCTTTCATTTGATACCAAACACAACTTTATGCGGTCAAAAATAAGAATAAAACCTCCAGTTTTACGAATGATTGACTACACTTCCGGTCCGAGTGTCATTGTAAAAAGCGCACGTTCAGAGCTTTCATTTGATACCAAGATCAATAAAATCGGTTCATAAATAAAGAAGATATAGTATTTTCAAAATTTTAGTCGTCAAATTCAAATTTAGCACCAAAAGGTGACGTCACAAATATCTTTTAACGCCAATATCTTCGTGGTCCGTTATCGACTGTGGTCACTTTAGGGCCAGTGTTTTTTTATTTGTTGTTACTCGAACCCGCCGCCCCTATTTTTTCGTATTTTCAAAAAAAAAAAAAATATTTTTTTTTTTTTTTTCAGACCGATTTGGGACCGAAATTCGGCCCCATTCCCCTTACATGAAGTATATTCCACCCATTTTTGACAAAAAATCCCCTCAAAATGAATGCTGACAAAAGTTTTTGTTTAAATGAATCAAAGGCTTGCCAAAATTGTTATAAAATGTATGTTTCAATCAATAAAAACGTTTCATAATTATTTCTTGCAATTATTTGATACCTTGCAATTGAAATAGTCAGCCGAAAATCGCCGATTTTTCGTTTGTCATCTATTTTCGCGACCCCGTTTTTTTGTTAATTTTACCCAAGAAAACAGTGTTCAGAAGACTCGAAAAAAGATAAAAATAGATTTTTTTCATTTGTTTCAACACAAATGCCTGTTTTTAACAGTTTTGTTACTGACACCAGTATTTTTATCTGAAAATTTAGTAATTTTTTCAGTGCGATTTTGGGCCGAAATTCGGCCCCATTCCCCTCCTTAAATAATATATTTTATACCCGAATTTTTTACACAACATTTCCCTCAAAATAGTGACAATTTATTTTGACTAACCTAAAATGCTGATAAATGTTTTTGATTAATTTAATCAAATGTTGGCCAAATTGTTTTAAAAATGCAACTCCCCAACAATCAAAAAGTTTCAGAATCATTTACTGCAATCACTTGATACCTTACATGTGAAAAAGTCAGCTGTAAGTCACATAATTTTCATTTGTCACCTATTTTCGCGACCCCGATTTTTTTTCATAGAAAATGGTGAACACAAGACTCAAAAAAGACAATGTATACAATGTTTTCAATTGAAAATATCAGTATTCATTTTATTCATGTGTGTTTTAACACCAGTGTCTGATACTATTTTACTGACACCAGTATGTTTTATCTGAAAATATTATGTTAAATTTCTGTTTCTTCTCTATATAATTGGGAAAAGAATAATGTTATAAAAGTCAACACATTTTCAAGGGTATTTTGCTCGGGGAGGGGGTGTTATCTTGTCGGATTTTAGAAGAGAAAGCAGGTCCGTGATGAAACAAAGTTTGTCATGTATAAAAAAGTTGGTTTTTTCCCCTCCTCGGTACGGAGCTTTTTAATTTCAAACTTCGAGTAACAAGAAATAAAAATACATTCACATTTCAATAGGCCATTGTCAATGTATCCGTTCTTAAATAAACAAACGCTAACCTTGTGTCTACTTTAAGGGGATTAACATTGACATGTTTGATCACGATTGATGCACTCATGAACTTATCTAAATATAGCTTATGAAGTCATTGTAAAAACGGGTCCGAGCATGCGCATTAAGGGAGTGTACTGTAGCGTACCCCCCTTACTCGAGCGTTGGCCTGTTAACTCTAAAAGGGGTGCTACTTGAGTTCGTCTGGGCCCGGCTTGTGGTAGATTTTATTCCAATAAGTGTAAGCAATCACTATACAAAGATGGTATAAAATGTAACAATAGTTTATTTAACCAACGAACAACAAGTATTTAATTCATATTCAATAGTTACATGATAATAGCATGAATGTTCTAAAGAGTCTTCACATATGACAGCTGTGTACCCTTAAGTTTATTTTACCGACTTTAACTCTTTAATATTGTAACATAGACACTGTCAAGAATAACTGCTTAACACTCGTCGAAACAATTAAAACACTTGTCACTTCGAAATTAAAAGTCTTGGTACCTATACATTTAGTTAGCCACTAGAAAATATGACAGATTTACTGAATAACAATATTCCACACTACCGGCGTAAACAAGATTCAGTTTTTAGTAGATCCGTACCTTATAGGGAAATTATACCAGTTGGCATATCTGGTATTTTTGGTATATTATAGACGACCTAGAACATTAATCTAATTTACTCTATTTCCGTAACCAGCTGACGTTAGATATATACACTCACTCACTTATATAATAGTTTATTAAGTTACGCACACTTAGAACTACATAAGCACAAAATGAGAATAAAAATCGATCGGTATTCTCCTAAGATCCGTAAATTTTACCACTTGGTATAAATGGTATAAACACTGGAGGTGGATGTTTATTTTAAGGAACTTATAATATAACACTTCACTTTCACTTATTATTTATTTCATACCAACGGTTGGTTGACTTTTCCTCTTCTTGTGACATGTTGGTATATAATGGTAGGACAAGGTTTGATATTTAATACCAGATGGTGAGCTGATCGTCCGCTCTGGGTGTTTATACTGGCACCGTTTGAATTTCGCGCTACTCCGCCTTTTATAGTGAGATTTCGTCATTGATGACGTCACGTCTCGCATGCACCCCGAGATTTTTAACACAGCAATGGCGGACAAACACGGAAGTAAAATGAAATATCACAGTTCTTTGATCAATTACGTTCACGGAAGTCGATGTTTAATGTAAACATGTATAGGTATTGAATATATTGAACAGTTATTATTGATTTTGTTCGATTTCAAGTAAAACTATAGAACACACACGCGAAAATATACGACAAATGTCGATAACAACATTGGCGATTTTTAGCACAAATATACGGTGAATATTCGAGTCCAGTGTAAGGGTGCACAGCCATTAATAATTCTGAAAACATGAAAAACATTTATATGATGCATCAATACATATGTTATTGTATAGATTATACGTTTATAAACCATCATACATTGGAAAAATACATTTATTAAAGCACATGGAAAACAAAGTGGGTGGGGTAATATAAACCTTGCTCTACCATACACTTCCTTGAGAAATAATGAAATGCATCATTCACTGATATTTAAAATGAATAATCTCTAAATTATAACTATTTCTAACATGTATTTAAAGATTTAAGTAAATGTTATTTGATGAAAATAATTTATCGGAAGACTGGATCGTTACAGTACACTCATGATTGAAGTCATTTTGTCTGTGAACGCCGAGGAGGAAACATCGTCAATAAATTTTCGTACTTAAATTTGATTATTAACCAAAGTATTTTTTATCCGTAATAAAAGATCTATATCATAAGTTATATCAACGTATTATTTACTCTTAGTTTTACTGTATATTTTGTTTAATTCATCACCTATTCTCCCCGTCTAGGGCCAAGGACCTGACCTTCAATGTTCGCGATCACGCCCTAGATCGAGTATACAAGTTAGCTCTGTACACTTCTGGGAACTATTTTCTAACATAGTACATAAGGTCATTCTAAAAATAAAACTCTAATGTCATTTTAAAAATAAAAGTTATTCTAAAAATAAATTCAAAATGGCCGCCGCGCACCTGCGGTGATGTCATTCAACATGGCCGTCGCGCTGTGACGTCATTCAATATGGCTGCCGCGCTGTGGCGTCATTCAAAATGGCCGCCGCGCATGCGCAGTTCGTGACGCCGAAGAGGCCCCTATACTACTCCTATCAAGTCACTCTCGATTCCACTTCCTGGAAAAACCAGTACTGGTGTCGTGTAGGAGATTCGGTCGTGATCGGCAGATACCAGCGCTCTCGTTAAACGGTCGGGATTTGGAAAGCAGTAGAACCTTATTGTGACATAAATAATAGCTAAACAGTCTTATTTGTGAAAACTGGTACGCATTCCACTTCATTTCTTATACTGGTTTTTCATATTTAATTGTACTTATATTATATTTAAAGCAACATTTATCGTGCTGTTTTGAAAAATGCGGAAATCAATAGAAAATTATAAACATTTCGCTATTCGCTCTTCTTCTGATGATATGCCAAATGGTTCTAAAGTTATCGAACATAATAGGTTTAACTTTGCAATTCCATGGACGTGGCCAATGTTGACCCCCGGGAATAATGTGAACATACTAAGTAGAGGACCATCAGCAAATGCGATATGCTTTATAGGCCATGCAGTTTCAGACAATACGATTTTTAAAGCTTTTCCTATAACACCCATGCTACGGGGATTTATGTAAAATAAGTGACCCCCGGACAGGGTCAGTTTTAGTCCTTGGGGCATGATCTGAACAAAGTGAGTAGAGCTTCACTAGACATTGCTACACAATAGATATTGATATCTAGACCTTGTTGTTTTCCTATGCCTTCCTATGTAAAACAAGCAACATCCAGGCATGGCAAATATTGACCCCCGGAGCATGACTTGAAAAACTCGGTATAGATCCACTAGACAATGATACACAGTCAATATCTTCGCTCTTTGCATTGTGGTTCTGGAGAAAGATATTTAATATTTTCCAATATAAATCTGCGTAACCAATTTTGACCCAAGGGGCAAGATTTGAACAAACCTGAGAGAAAAGATGTTACATATCTGGGTCTTGCGGTTTTTGACAAGAAAATATGAAAGTTTTTAATATTTATATACAATCATCAGACATCCCTAGGGCAAGGCGAATTTAAACCCAATGGGCATAATTTCAACAAATTTAGTAGAGGTCAACTTAACAATTCGACACTTAGAATATCTAAGCTTGCGGTTCAAGACAAGAAAGGTATTGATGAATTCCCTCTTTAAGTCTATGTGAAATAAGCGGCTAATCGGGCAGAGGCAATTCTTGGCCTTTTGGCAT
>JAFMSR010000010.1:22963170-23011002 GCA_022818135.1 Saxidomus purpurata | reverse complement strand
ATGAACTCAGAGAATTGCTAGAGGAAGAAGAACTGCAAGATGATATAAAGGTATGGCCGCATGTGATTACGTTTGTTAAGTTATCTGTGAAACCAACTTGTTGATAATGGTCTGTAGTGGTATAAAGTTTTTTCCACATGTTCGTCCGTCTGTCATACATGTTTCTGGGTAAAACTTCAATATTTAAAAAAATCTTTTTGGTAATACATTCTCCAAATATACTTTTTGATTGTTCAAAAATTAACTTCAGCTTTATATTAATTTTCTTGTAATATTGTTTTTGCTAGAAATGACCGATATACACCAGACTTATGATCTCAAGTTAGCACTTTCATATTTTTCTCAAACATTGTGTAATGAACTGAGCAAGTGTTGGTTTTTAGTAAAATACTTAAACTAATTAAAGTATTACAGAACTTCATGAGGTCAGAAAAGTTGCAAATGCATTTTGTGTAATGTCAAGGTCACTGTTTCTTTAAATAAACTATTCTTCTGATGACGATAATACCTGCACTTTGAAATAAGTCTTTGTAACCATTCTTGTTACTAAGGTAACTGAGATAGAGATGAAGATTATATTTGATGTCAAGACAATGGTCCTTGTTGCTAAAAATAGAAATACATGTTTGAAAAATTTACAGAGGAATGAAAATCTGCAGAGCGGGCAATAGCTATGGTCAAGGTCATTGCTATATAATAAATAACAATATTTAATCCCTCCAACAACTTTACTTAACAGTATTGTAGTTTGACAAAATTGTAGCGGCACTGGCTTAGATATTGAATCAATCAACACTATAATTATCTGTTTCGGCGAAGACAAATTACCACACGTTGTCATGACAATTGATGACAAAATCAAATTTCAATTTAAAACGATCGAGAACACGAGATTTTGCTTGCCGAGTAGTCAATATGGTCTATATTAATGATATAGCACACTTCTTCTGTCTGTGTTTCAATTCAATACGTGTAAGACCATTATATGAGATTTTGTTTGTTCGCAGGATATGTATGTAAAGAAAAATCGTATGGAGAGAGCAGCTGGTGACTTGTACGCTGTTGAGGTTGTCATGGTTATTGACTACGCCCTGTGGAAGAAGTACGCTTAATTCATATTGAACAGTTGTCTTGAAATATATTTTTTTTTTTTTTTTCAAGAGGACTAAAAAAGTAGCATGAAAACACCTGCATGAATAATATTGTTTACGATTAAAGTCCCATAATCACTGGCGATGTTTCAATTTTTAGCAGGACTATATTAAGTTTTACTATATTCGCCTGTGTCCTTCTTCTTATTTATACAAAAACTTTCCTTACGTTACCTAAAGAGTCGACAGTATTTTTAATATTTATAGCATAGTACCTAGTTCAATGATGTTGCAAATATAGGAAACGCTTTGTGACAACACTTTTCGTCCAAAGCCGACATACCTACAAAAGAAAGGCTCATATATCCACACATAAAAACAGCGCAATTCTACCATAACTCTTTTAGTGTATGAAAACATTAAATGTAGTTATAGGTCTGTAACCCCTGTATAAATGTGACCCTCTAAACATGTTGCACAATTTGTTTCGATTCGTAATAAATCATGACCGGAATGCGATGACTAGCTTTACGGTTAATAGATCAGTTGACAAATAGCTTAAAGCGATAATCACCATCTTCGTCCTTTTGTTTACAGTTGTTTTCCCTTATTTCAGGTATTATGCTATTACAGATGCCAACAACGGAATGAATAAGGCCACCGCGACCGAGTACTTTCTTAAAGAACGCCTTGCACATATCATGAATGGGGTATGTAGAAATTTAAGTTCATAGTTACACTACAATAAGGGATTCTTTGACGAAAAATAGTTCTAAACATTGCCACCGAGAGCTCAAGTAAGAAAAATATTGCATGACTTCTGTATAAATTGTTAATCTAATGTATCAGGCGGTACATGTTAACTTATAATTTTATGTTTTCCAGTGAATTACAGAGTTTTTCTCAGTGAAATAAAAGTGATAATCCTTAGTTTTGAAACAGTGGATTAACATTTTTAATTTATCACTGTTTGTGCAATTCTTTTACCCGGATTTACGTCAAAAAGTATACGGAGCGTAATTAATGCTGGAAACCATGCGACGATGACGTCGTTTAAATGACGTCATTTGCGCTATAGTAGAGCAGCATTTTGACCGCTACTTGAGTCCAGTATGCACTAAAAAGTAACAAGCTAAGTTATATTCCAAAATGTAAAGCAGGCATTGAAGTTTATTGAACAGTAAATAAAAGTTGCCGACCTTTGGTGGAAAGTTGGAAAAGGTCAAGGTCAAGGTCAAATTGAACACCAAAATAAAAACGTATAGTAAACTATTTGACTCTAAAATAATAATCTTAATATACATGGAATGCTAAAATAGTTTATTTAACATAATACCTCACTATCAAGGCTACAAATATATGTAAAAGTTTTGGCCCGCAAAGGTCAAGGGCAATGTCATTTCAAGGTCAAATACTAAAAAATCACTAAAAATAAGCTTTATACCAAATATCAAATCTGATTACTTGTATAAACGATTGTAAAACACATATCTTTACTCATTTACATAAGTATAGGATTATATCCATTGAAATGAAAGCAATTTTGTAAAAATAAATGTTAATATGGATGAGTATAATTGAAATTACCCCACCCACCATCCTAAAATCTTTCATTTGTGTTGGCTGCATCTACAATCCACATACAATACGACAGTGTATTTGTTATAAATATTACTGGAAACAGTTTAACAAATAACATTTTTTCTAAAACTACTGCTTTGACTCTTTGATACTGAACTGGATTAGCATAGGTCAAGGTCAAGATAATTTCAAGGTCAAATTGTCAAAATAGACTAAATATAAGCTTTTACCAACTATCAAATCTAATAAATTGTAGAAATGATGTTTAAACACATATCTTTACACTTTAATATAGATAAAGGTTTAAATCCCTTGATATGATAGCAATTTAGTAAACTGAAATGTTTGTATGGTGAGAGTATAATTGAAATTACCCCACCCACCATCCTAAAATCTTTCATTTTGGCTTGCTGCATCTACAATCCACATACAGTACGACAGTGTTTTTGTTATAAATATATCAGGAAACAGTTTAACAAACATTTTTTCTATAACTTCTGCTTTGACTCTTTTGTACTAAATTGGATTAGCAATGGAGGTCAAGGTCAATGTCATTTCAAAGTCAATATCACCTAAAATTCACGAAAAGTATTATATATTGTATAAAGCATCATTTATAATATAAACAACTTATTTTTATCTACTATATGGCTCAGTTATACAGCACAAGAATGTAACAAATTATCTTTGAGTGAAAAAGAACATCAACTATAGACAATTTAAATAATATCATATAGTTGGGATACTTAATATTTTTCAAAAACATTTTTAATACATGTGATGGTAACTTAAATGTGAAGATAAATTATACAAGCTAAAAAACTGACTGTTCACAGTAAGCTTATGGAAAATAAGTACATGTAATCAAGAGATATTCTCAATGTAACTACAGCTAACCATTATACATTTTATATGAAAGTACACGTACATGTCATGTACATGTACATTTACCCCACCCACCATGTTAATGAAGGCTATCTACTTGCAATGCTAGTCCATATGGCATTTATAATACAACAAAATGTTATGTACATGTACATTTACCCCACCCACCATGTTAATGAAGGCTATCTACTTGCAATGCTAGTCCATATGGCATTTATAATACAACAAAATGTTCATGTGTAAACATAGTTTCTGCAGTAAGTGTTAAAATTGTTACAAGTATCTATTTTTCGTTATGAAGTACTACCAAATTTCAATGTTACGATTTACAAATCAGTATCAGGTTATAGAAATACAATTTTTACAGCCTTTTTGAGTATAAAGTATAGCAAAACTTCCAAAAAGAAATGACCATCATTGATTTTAATACATATTACCATTGTTGCGGAAATCCCAATTTTATTCATGGCATGAAAACAACACAGCTGGCTGTCTATGCTTGCCCCATAGCCACATGCCTCTGTTGCAGTGATTCACATGCACACTCAGCAGTGCACATATCCTTGCATGTGCCTACAACATCAGTCAGTAGCTCATGCGTTGTTTTTTTGCAAATTGCAAAGAAAAGGCATGTTGTGTCACAACCCTCAGAACAATACTGAGGGAGAATAAAATCAAGTTACCCAGATGTCAGGGAAGAAAAAATGCAAAGTAAAGTGACATAGAGCACTGTATTTATAGGAGTGTTTGCCTATCTGGAAATACACATTTTAGCGCTGATGTAGTTGAAATGGTGTATCAGCATCACCATAACGTCTGTATCAGGGCAAATATGCAGACTATAGTGTTGTCTTGCAATGATCAGACCTAGCATGCAATATCATTATAATATCTGCTTCTTCTTGTACAACGGTTAGTTTAGGAAAAGAAGATACTGCCTCCCAAACTATCACCAGCAAACACTGCTTTTCTACTACACAACAAAAGAGTTTATAGCCAGGAGACGAATGTACATCTCTTAATTGGTATGTCAATGGACCTAGGGTTTGCCTTTTGCATAAATTTAATACCTGCCAACAGCTCCCATCTTCTCTTTTGGAGCAACAAAGCAACTTCAACAAACCCTTCAAGACTAGCTCTGCCTTTGATATTACAATATAGAAGGGAACTTTCTGTTTGAAGAGGAACTACAGTCGCAATATTCACCAGCTTGCAAGGGGTGCCAGCCAAGAAAAGGGCTCTTTAGTGGTCATTTTAAAATTGCCTAAATGACTCTGTATGATGTGGTCTTGTTTGGTCAACATCATCTGCTTATTTTAATCAATTGGAAAATTTTGCAGCCACAGACTCGGCCAAATCACGGCTTGTCAATAAAGCCGTTTGCTTTAACGTTTTTTTTCCCAGTTTCTTCAAACCAGTAATATATCAGTTAAATTGACTTTGCGTAAGTAACTGTTGTGGACAATATTAGGTAGTCTTTGTATTTTCAATACAAAATAGCACATATTTCATGCATATATTGTTCTGCTTGATGCAAAGATAAAATGATAAAAACAGAGACCGACTGTTTCATACACATCAAAGAGGGTATGCCTAGATGCATTTAGATATAATTTGAATGATGTTTAAATGTTATAAAGGTAATTGTCCCAAAAGGCAAACGTTGGTGATGCGTCCCGCCCTTGAGCACTGAACTCATCTAACAAAGGCATTAAAGACTGTTGCATTGTCTAGGTCAAGCTGGGATGGATTGTCAGAGAAGATGCACACCAGATTCGAAAATGGAGAAGACAGCGTAATTATAGAACACTATCAATCATAAAAAAGCACGGTGGCCTCTTCTAAAATATTTACCAACGAGAATTTGATCAGCTGTTACGGGAGAAAACACCAACAAAATCTGAGAGCAGCACAATTTGAGACCCAGATCACTTTAAACGTACCCTTTACCTGCAAATACACGCATAAGCAAGTGCATTCCCGATCTAAAAGAATGACGCCACACACCATATTCATAAGACCTTGTCACGATTATATAATCTCTACTGCAAACCCATATTGAATGCTATTGGACAAAAATCTTGATCCAGAGCACTCAATTGCTCCTTACAACGCTTAAGAGTCTTATACACGGATTCATAATTGGTAGGCTGGGCTAATAGAATGCGATTGTATACAACATCTTACTTTTTCTGAAGCTTGTCAGGCATTGCTTTTGCATGGAAAACATTTCCATTAGTACTTCATACCTGTTGTCACAGAACATTCCTAATTTTGCAGTTCTACATCACATCTTTGAGCTAAGCATTTTAGCCTTTTGTTGTTTCTTCAGTTTCATTTCTGTCTGCTTCGAGAGGGTGGTGAAAGTAAATATCATTAATTTGTGCAGATAAGAAAAATGTATTGTACATGCACCATAACACATGTATAGTGCAAACTTATACTTGTAAGTAGGTTTAGTTATTAACTAGTCGAAAATAATTTAATATTTAGTTTGTACATGGACATGTAGGGCACTGTTTACATGGTTTGTTTAGTATTAAAGTAATAAACAAATTGACTCCCTAGTAGCTTACTGTCCTTGTAAAGACTTTCAGGAATTTGCTTTTATTTTGTCTACCAGTTCCATGTATTAACTCTGACGACAATGTATTGTCTTGAGCTTTTGAAATTTGTTCATCGTCAGGCATCCTTGACCTTGGTACATGTACAATATACTATTACCATTGAAGCAATGTATTGTCTTGAGCTTTTAAAATTTGTCTACCATCATCAGACATCCTTGACCTTGATACTATTATCATTGGGATCATGACATGCGTTGTATGTTTTAATAAGCAATGATGGGCATTTAACTTTTAGTATAATTTTACTTAAATACACTGTAAACACTCGTATCGACTTATTTAATAATGAAATTGAAAATTGTTATGACTTCAGAAATAACTTTAGATAAAAAATTATAACAGTTACTGCAGAAACTCTGTTAAGACATTTAGTTTTCATTATATTATGTATGCAATATGGGCTGGCATTGCAAGAAGAAAGCTTACATTAACATGGTGGGTGGGGTAAACGTACATGATAAGTACATGTACTTTCATATGGTAGTTAGCTATATTTACTTTAAGAATATATCTTGATAACATGTACATATACTCAATCTCAAATAAGCTTACTGCGTATGGTCAGTTTTATCAGTGTGTTTATGTTCATACTGAAATAACCAACACATATAGCAAAATGTTGCTGAAAAATATTAAGTACCCTAACTACATAACATTATCTATGTAAAATGTCTATTGTTCAAGTTCTTTTTCATTCAAAGATAATTTGGTACATGCTTGTGCTATATAGACGTGCCATTAAGTAGAAAAGTAAGTTGTATGTATTATAAGTAATGCTATGTATAATGTTTAATGATTTTTATGAATTTTAGGTAATCTTGACCTTGAAATGGCATTGACATTGACCTCTGCTGTTCCAATTTAGTACAAGGTCTAAAGCAGTAGTTTTAGAAAAAATGTAATCAGTTAAAAAGTTTCCAGTAATATTTATAACAAAAACACTGTCGTATTGTTTTTGGATTGTAAATGTTGCAACCCCAACTTACATATTTAAGGGTGGTGGGTGGGGTAATTTCAGTTATACTAACCATATAAACATTTATTTTTACCTAATTGCTTTCATTTCAACGGATATAGACCTTTACTTATGTTAAAATTTAAAGATATGTGTTTAAACATCATTTATAAAATGTATCAGCTTTGATATTTGGTAGAAAGTTTATTTTTTGGTGATCTTTAACTATTTGACCTTGAAATGACCTTGACCTTGACCCATGCTAATCCAATATAGTACAAAAGAGTCAAAACAGTAGTTTAAGAAAAAAAATGTTATTTGTTAAACTGTTTCCAGTAATATTTATAACAAAAACACTGTCGTATTGTATGTTGATTGTAGATGCAGCAAGCGCAAATGAAAGATTTTAGGATGGTGGGTGGGGTAATTTCAATTATACTCATCCATATTAACATTTATTTTTACAAAATTACTTTCATTTCAATGGATATAACCCTATACTTATGTAAATGAGTAAAGATATGTGTTTTACAATCGTTTATACAAGTTAACAGATTTGATATTTGGTAGAAAGATAATTTTTAGTGATTTTTTAGTATTTGACCTTGAAATGACATTGACCTAAACCTTGGCAGACTAAAAGTTGGAAGCAGATTTGTAGCCTTGATATTGAGGTATCATGTTAAGTCAAATAGTTTACCATTCCATGTGCGTTTAAAACACTATTTAACATTTAAGTAAAGTAAGGTATTTCTTTATTTTGGTATTGAATTTGACCTTGACCTTGACCTTTTCCAACTTTCCACCCAAGGTCGGCAACTCTTACCTACTGTACAATAAACTACAATGTCTCCCAAACATTTTGGTATATAACTCAGCTTGTTACTTTTTTGTGCAACCTTTCTCCTTAAATAAGCCACTTTTTAGACCTTTGCTGCTCTACTACTATGTTTCCTGATGACGTTTCCCGCGAGTTTCGATATTTTATAGAAACAAACTCAATAAAAGTAGAGTTTTAATCATAAAATAAACAGAAAATTGTTGGTACGTTAATTTCACTCGTGAACACCAAAGGTTGTTATTTTAACTCGTGGCTGCGCCACTCGTGAAAATATCACTTTTGGTGCCCATTCGGTGAAATTATAATGTGATCTTACACCGAACCAACAATTATTCTCTATTTATTTATCATCCAGGATTTGTACAAGAATCATTATTACTGATATCCGAAGCTTTTTCCAGGATGTTAGTATATCAAATGACCATTCGACCTAACCGTTTGACTTTTTGCACAGCAAACCAATCTATATGAATATAAACTAATCTCAGAGTATAATATTTTATTTCTTTCTATTAATACAGGTCAGCTTAAGATACGAGGCCATTGAGGACAATGCTATGAACGTCTACGTAACAATATCTGAATTTCTAGTATACAAGGTAGGGCAGACTTAACGATTTTTTCAGTTGTTGCTCTTTCCAAGACTGGAAACGACTGTAAAACGATTGAAAAAATGTGTCCCAATAAGTAAGGACTATATGACTTAGATAAAAAGAGAAACGAAACAAGTGCATGCTTCTAATTTTCAACATTTCCAGTCTGCTGTATTGTTATGCACCCAGTGGTGTAACTTGTGTTTTTTTTCACCACACAGATGCAAATTTCAAAAACCAGAGTTAATGTATACGTTCATATGTGATGTTTTTTACTAGTGATGTGTATATGATGATGATAGAGAGTTTGTTACTTTTCTTTCCCGAGATAGCTAAATCGTACTCACTCGGGCATCTCCGGAAGCAATTTTTATTATTGCTGTGGCCGGCATGAATGTGTTGAGCGAAAACGCTATGGTGATAGGAGCGCGAAATAATTAGATGTTACTGATATCACTACAGTGTCGCGCTCGTTTGTTTCAAATGTAATGTTTAAGACTATTGGCACATCATAGAATATGCGTAGAAGATATATAATGTGGTGCAAGCTGTGTTTATGATGCATCTTACATTTCTATTTGCTAACTTTTTCAGTCTAAAACTAGAGGTCATCCACTTTCGCCATCTGTCAACATACCAAAAAGAAATGGTGTAGAGTATGCGGACAGCGATGTATACATAGACGGCCTTCCTAACTGGGCAAACACGGCACCAATAAAAAACAATAATGATCATATCATGGTTATTACTGGGTAAATCTTAAAACCACATAAACTTCCGAACGTCAAAGTATTTTCCTAATTTTATTGACTGAAATGTCAGTGATCCGCCCTTTTAAATTTACTAGGTGAATGATATACACTTTGTGTACTAGATCTGCATGCAAGCTGTCGTGGTAATAGGGTAGAGCATCAGAAGCCGCGGGTTCTAATGTTGTTAGCGGCCTGTGATGTGGAAATTATCGGCACCAGTACTGGCCAGAACCTCCAGCAGTTATTTAGAATAGTTTAAAGAAGTTGCAAAAAAAGAAAAAAGCCCACTCCTTTAAACTTGTCAGTTAACAATACCCTAGTAGAGACTGGAATTATTATAGCAACATATATAGAGGGCGGACAGATAGTCAACAGTGTGGCAGCCACTTAAGTTGAACCGATTGCACAAGTGTTGGCGTATGGTGGCCTTACCATACTATCGAATCAACACCAAACTTAGTCAAACATTTTATGAGAATAATATCTTAGCAAAGTTTGGTATTTAACCAAATAACATAAGCCCAATTCTGATAGAAGAATTACTGCTCTTGATTTTAGGCAATTAGTAGTTCGGTTACTTGAATCATGTTACTGCATCAAAAGCAAACTTGATCAAAATGTCAATGTGCTTATACTAATATCTAAGCCAAGTTCAGTTATCAGCCATACCGTCCAGACATGCTATTGTACTATTTAGAGAATGCAGTGTTCCAGAAGCACAACTCTACATTGTCCCCTTTTTATCCCCCCGCCTTGGATATAGTAACGGGCTCCGTCCGTCCGTCACACTTTTGTCCGGAGCATAACTCCAAAAGTACTGAAAGGAATAACTTGACACTTTACACACAGACAGGTAGTGCAGTGCCAAAGAACGATAACTCTACCTTGCCTTTTTTAAAAAAATTCCCCTTTGTTACATTTTCTTGATTTTTCTGGTCCGGAGCGGGGGGGGGGGGGGGGGGGGGGGGGGAAGGTTGCCATGTCTAACATGGCTCTTGTTTATATAATATTAGATTTTACAAATGAATTTTTGTATGATTATTTATTATCAAATCTACTTTTCAGGGAAATAATTTTGTACTTGCATAGTGACAGCTCTTGTTTAAATAATGTGCCCCATCTTGTTTGTGCAACATAGTATTTTTTAATCAAAATTGTACTTGTTTATTGTAGTTACACACTTTATTACGATAAAAACATAAACAAAGACGGCGTCCTGGGTGTGGCTTTTGTCAGAGGTGCTTGTGGGTATTACAGGACGTCGGTACAGGAAGATGGAGACTATTTTGTTTTAACCAGCGTCGCTGCCCACGAATTAGGACACAAGTAAGAACAAACCCCTTGCTTATAAAACTGGGGTCGTATTGCATTAGCATCTTAAGTGATTTCAGTATTTTAACTGAAGCTCAAAATTTTTGATAATTATGATTCTCTCAAAAGTCAATGATCGTGTGTAACTTCTTCATCATTATAGAAAATGGTCATGGAAGATTTAATAAATGTATGCTGTAATGCACATTCTCCTTTTTAAGTTATCTTTTTAAGGAAATTGTTAATTTTAAGGAAAATCTTAAGATTTGACTTAAGATTGCTACTGGAACATTACTCCAGAGCTATGCTCAGCACTATACGGTTTATATTATTAATAACTTTGTCAAGCTACTAAACTAAAAAGGGATGCGTTCTTTCAGTGTAAGGCTTGGCGAGGGCGGGGTTCGATCCACCGACCGGTTAATGCGTTTTTGATGATATTTGTTCAATCATTAATACATTAATCATTAACCACTTCCATCGACTTTAACAACACTGTACATCATGGATTATTTTAGTACTTTGGATGTTGATGGAAACATGAGACACGAGTGTCATTAACATTCTAATTTAGCTGGTCGCGTGTAGAAGTACCTTCGGATATAGAGTAGTACATCTATAGATTCTACTGACACGTTAACATTTTTGTTGTTGTTTTTTATGCTTTGTAGTTATTCATAATGTTAAATGTAACACTCACAACAACAATAAAATCATGTTTCTTTTAGTCTTGGTGCTGACCATGACGGCCAGGACTCTTCGAAAGGATGTAGCGGAGAAAGTAAGAACATCATGGCGCCATATATCACCAGCTTTGGTCCCGGTGAAGCTTACTCGGTCAACCCATGGAAATTTTCAAGTTGTTCTATCAAGGCATTCAAAAAATACTTTGGCAGGTATAATATTATATAATAAAGACTATAAGAAAACCGTTTAGAACTAACTGTAAAATGAATGGTAATGATAATAATGATAATAATGATAATAATATCATAATTTGAAGATGATGATAGTAACCTTACACTTATAGTGCTTGTAATTATCAATTCATAGATCATATAGATCTTAAAATACTGGATTAGAACATTTTTATACCTAAAAAATAAATGTAAAGCACGTGTTGGTTTATAGGATAGAAATGAATCCTGTTGTTATACAGGTATTATTCATTTTGTAATACCGTATATCGGGTAATTTTCACGCATATAATTTTGCGTGTAAAAAAAATCCCAACTATGATAACTTACACTTAAAGAAAAAAGACTAACAATTGATAAATTTGAAAATCATGTAACAATTACCAAACATACTATAATGTTAATGACACATAGACAAAAAAAATATCACAAATTAATTGTAAGTCGAAAAAATTATCGTATTTTGGAAAGGTTTTACATGATTTATGCCCAGCCGGCCGATTTCCGCGAACATTAACTGTAGTTTTATTTATATGTATTGATGTCTCATCCATCACTTGTATACATATAAAACATACATACACAAACCAACATATATTGATATGTAAGTAACCAATCTTAGTAAGAATTATATGAGAGTTCATACTCTATTTGCACAACAACTATCGCAATTTCCGCATCGGGAAAAATGCCTTGATGATTACCTACACTTAACTGAAAAGACAGCAAAGAACAGTCAGTCTAAGTAAGGATATATATGTAATAGTTAGAGGCTAAATAGAGAAATTTTTACAATATAGAAGCCCTAGCGACCGACTGGGTTTCTATGTTGTATTAATTTCTATATTTTAGCCTCTAACTGACTTAGTGTTTGCCCTACATTTAGTCTTTATTTACTACTGTAACATTTTATGACGTCAGCAAATAGGTCTACAGAGTCTCGCTCTATCAAGATAGAGGGATACATAGAGTAACCTGTCAGAAGTTTATGGCAAATAGACAGGGAACAATTTAAATTTTTAGATATTTTCCTGACCAGAAGTACCTACAACATGAGATGCGTCACGCAAAATTAAAACACGAAATTTGGTTTAGTCACTTCGCTTTGCATGTATTAGTATTGGTAGTTTTGACTAAAATGTTTAAATTGAAGTACATAAGGTTACCCTTTAAGTGGTACTTATTGTGTAGCCTGTATACCAGACACCTCAGCGACTCGTATCAACACGCGTAGGATATTTATGAAAACCGTTTGCGATGCATTACCTCTTATTCATTAAACACACGTTCAAGTCGTAAACTCAAAATATTTTGCAAATCTATAATGTAAATAACCAAATAAACAGGATTTTTTTGAACATCTGTTTGTCTGTCTGTGTTTCTATCTGTCTGTCCGTCGCATTGTACTTGCAGTACACTTGAAACGCTGATATGTAGCAACCAGGTAATGTGAAAAAAAAGAACTCTTGCATCAGTACTTTTTGAGTCATTTCCCTTTTTAACAATTTCCTTTACCAGTCAAAATCTCAGTGTTAATTAAAGAGTCAAGTGAAATCTTGCATATCATAGAATGCCATTAGTTGTTGCTAAAAGTTGAAAACATGTGTATTGGAGCAATAACTATCTTTCGGCAATTGACGTGTGTTCCAAATAACACTTTGTGATTCAAAAAGAAACTTATTCGATAAATGTTGAAGCCAATAATAATAATAATAATAATAATTATAATAAAAATCTCTTTATTTGCAGAAGGTGTCTCATTGAAACAACACATATATTAAGTACAGTACATTAATAGGTGGTAAATCTTATTTACAATAAGGCCTTCTTAAATAGATTTTTAAAACAAATTCAAACAAGTATAAACAACACGATATTAATAAGACTATCGTAATATGCATGCTAGTTACAGATTACATTAAAATGTAGAAACGATGACAGACATAAAATATTATATTTCACTTACAATACAAAGTAGGTTGCAAAAAAAAAAGTAGTTACAATTTGTCAGTCTTAAGCAGAATATGTTTTTAAGCTATACATTTGTATTTGAACAATGAATGTGAATGCATTATTTGAGACGTTACATGTATGCTTTTCACATCAGATCATAAACGCTAGATTTCAGCATATGAACTGTCCCTGGAGACAGGCACTAATAGCTCTTTCGCGTCATTTTCGGAGTTACGGGTTATCTCCAGTAAGAAGTCTGTCGATAATACAGTCAACAGTGAACACTGTAACTCCCTATTTGTATTTTCAGTGGCAAGTGTTTTCTAGATCATGGTGATTATTATGATAAAGAGGAATGGGAAAAGCATAACAAGCTACAACCCGGGGAACGTATTCCCGCTGGTGAGCAGTGCAAACTTATCCTGGGAGATAGTTCCTACCAGTGCACGGTGAGTATTTTATCCCCCCCCCCCGACATAATTTGGCTTGTCGGTCGGTCGGTAAGTTTCGTATCGCCTACCTCCCCCTCCCCATGAAGGATTTTCATGAAACTATGGTCAACTTTTAATCTTATCAAGACGACATACAGACCCTATGTTGCAACCCCGTCAAAAGGGTTAAAGGTCGTGAGACAATATATCCTTACTCTTTAAAAGATTTACATGAAACTTAGTAAAAATGTTCCGATTATTATGATACAAAATATATGTGTTAACTGTGCTACTTTAAGGATAGTGTCACAATTAAAAGTCAAAGACCATGAGGCTATATCTCCTAAACTCTTTGAAGGATTTTCATGGAACTTGGGGTCCGATATTCACCATATCGAAATGTGCCTAGTGTGCATCTCCGCTATCCTGGTTCAATGTCATGATCACAATTAAGGATAACGGTCATGTGACATAAATTTTGTGTCGCCCTTTCGGAGGAAAGGCGATACATAGTGATCGCTTTGTCCGTCCGCCGGTCCGTCCGTCACACAAACTTAACGTTGGCTATAACTTTGCCATTTCTAAAGATTTCTTTATGAAACTTTCAAATTGTATTGCTTATGTCAAAAGAGTTGTGATGGCGCGAAATGTTGTAGGTCAAGGTCACATTTGACAGAGTTATGCCCCATTTTATACATTAATTTTGGCTATAACTTTACCATTTCTTAAGATATCTTTATCAAACTTTAAAATTGTATTGCTTATGTCAAAAGGGTTGTGATGCCGCCAAATTTTATTGGTCAAGGTCATATTTGACAAAGTTATGCCCGTTTTTGTACATGTACTTCGATTTTGGTTATTCTGACAAAGTGTGAGAGGGCGACTCAAGTGTTCTACTGAACACCCATCTAGTATGTCCACTTTGTCACTTCTTAACCACAAACTTGATTTCATAATGTTAATCATATGGTTAATAAGGGCAATGGAATAAGGCGCGTTTATGGGAGCATTTTGATCATTAAATAGATTCGTAAACAAACGTACATGTAGTTAGTAATCGGTTAGTTAAAATGTACAGGTCAAGTATTGAAATATGAATAGCAGCAATTGTGTTGACTAAATCAAGCCGACAACCAATTTTAAACTAGTTTAAAGGAAATCGCACATGTGATAATGTTGTAAGCTGGCATAAACTTCTATCTGAATTAGAGGAACAAACAGACTGACGGACGGACGGACAGACAGACAGACTAATTGAAAGTCCAAGTTCGTTTTAGGTACGCGTTTTTACGAATTATATTAAGAACATTTGTTTATTACAGAAAAACGAAAAACCCGAGAATATTTGCCGTACCATGAGTTGCTACAACAGTCGAACAGGAGATTGTGAATACTACGCTGCCGCGCGGGGAACATCATGCGGTAATTCAATGGTATGTGATATTTTCTATGAAATCTTAAATTGCAGTCTGAATTCAATGTGTAGTCCGTTAAATAGTCAATAATGCATCCCTTTGAACGATTAATGGTACAGTCAAAATTAGAAGAACAAGACTAGTTTAGAAATTTAGCTGGGGAATGGTTGTGTTTTGTTGTATTGTTGGTAATTATGAAATTAATCTTGTCCTTTATTCCCTTTTATTTTTTGTGAAAAATACTTGCGCTTCTCCTGACTCCACAGTGAAACAGTTGTTCCCATTTTAGTTAATCACTTGTTAGTTTTTCTACTCAGCTACGCGTGTGTATTAACGTCGTCTGAAATGCCACCTATTATTGTATTTCAGAGTTTGAAACTTTTCACATGCATCATAACACCATGTCCCCGCTGTTGCACCTTGAGGCAAAATTACGGCTTTCATAAAATTAGAATGCCCGATAATATTTCAAAAATGTTGGTTAGAGCTGTTAATGGGTCTTCCAGGGTCAATAAATATGTTCTTAGCTTCAAGTCCCATGTCTTTGGCATGATATTTGCCAAATAATACCTCCTTTTGGGCTTAGCAAGTCTTGATTAAAGTTTTGTATGCCTGTACATACATGTAAGTATTTTAGGTTAAAAAGAAGTTCCAAAGGGACAAATGTCAAATTTCTGAATTGTTCTTTAACAACATCATGCATTGTTAAAGCGATTTGGTTGGTCGACATTTTTTTCTGTCTCTACTTTTTACAGATCAATAATTTGTATACAGTCAAACCTGTGAACAAAGACCACTGTTGGGAAGCTACAAATGTGGTCTTTGTTTGCAGGTGTTCTTTATTCACATGTGTTTCTACTATAGATGAATAGTGCATTGTGATCTCCCTGTTTGTCTTTACTCGCAGAGTGGTCTTTTTTCGGAGGTGGTCTTTAACACAGGTTTGACTGTATCAGTTATTGCAAATAAAACAAAATGATGGGATATAATATATTTTTGTTTTAGTCTGCAATGTTAAGTACATTTTGTGGAAATCAAATTTCTTTTGCTTTCAGTGGTGTATAGAAGGACGGTGTGTAGAACGAACAGTTATTGGTGAGTTTACCTTAGTTTACAACTTTTAGGCAAACATAACATATAACAGGTCAATATCTATAGATATTACACGTCTAGTACCTGCCTCTGACAGTCATAAAGTTTAATAAAATATTACCCCGCAAAGCGATCAGCATAGTTTTAAGAAAGAAGTTTCTCACCGATTTATACACGTAAAATAATGAACATTTCCTCACGGTTACAAATAAAATATGATTATCTTTGTAACAGGTTTATCAGGAAAATGATTAGCAAATCTTGTTTGACTATCCTAGTCAATATTGAAAATCAAACCTTTATGTATGTATTCATTGTAAAACACCACGTGTAACTCTTTTCTTACATGTTTTCAAAACATCTAACTGTGTTTTAAGTTTTATTCTTGACCATAATTCAATATAGCCATTTTGAAAGGTAATATAACTTTAGAAGCGAGGAGCAAACAAATTACGCTGACAATTTGACCAGTGTCAAAGGTCATGGTCACATCCAACAACTGGCATTGCTAGGAACATGCAGGATATTTTCTTTCAACCATTTACAGAGGATGTGAATGGTCGTTAGATCTCGGATGAGTTCAATTATGGTCTTGATCAGATTAGTTCTGGCACTTGATCTAACAAAAAATGCAATATATTTAACCGTGTTTACACTCTAGCACCTTGACTTCTTCACTAATTCTAATCAGTGTTGATGAAACTTGGCAGGGTCGTTCCTTGCATGAAGCTCTACCAGAATTGTTCAAAGAATTCCGTTCCATGTAGATCTCTGGTTGCTATGGCAACAAATAGGGAAAACGTTAAATTTTTTCTGTGATACCACAAGGCCTAGAGCTTATATATTTAGCATGTAGCATTACCTAGTGGACCTCTACTAAGATCAAATTATGACCCCCGGATCAAAATTGACTCTCCCCGTGGGTCACTTCTTTTTACATAGGCTTATATAGGAAAAATTAAAATATCTTTTTCTCTGAAACCACAAGGCATAGAGCTTAGGTATTTAGCATTTGGTATTACCTTAAATTGACCCTGCGCTGGGGTTTTTTGATTTTACATAGGCTCATGTAGAGGAAAATCATGAGCCCCAGGTCAAAATTGACCCTTTCTGATATTGATGACCTTCTATTATAGCCAATGGTAGCCAGGTGAGCGATATAGGGCCATCTTGGCCCTCTTGTCACACAGCTTTCATTTACAGTTTACAAGTATTGAAAATCTCGTGTCAGTATTAAACAATTATGACGACAGGAGAGCAGTGGACCATGTTTGCTTAAATTCTCCCTTCTACTTTGCGTCAGTACGCAAATAGTTGTTTTACTACTATCTTACATAATGATTTAACTTAACAGTTGTTTCTCTTCCACTGTAAACGTTCTTACTTTAACAGCAACAACAACGGAGGAACCAGAAACAACAACAACAACACAGGCACCAGGAACAACAACAACAACAACACAGGCACCAGGAACAACAACAACAACACAGGTACCGGTGACAACAACAACAACAACAACACAGGCTCCAGTAACAACAACAACTGATTCCACCTGTGTAGATATTGGATGGTTCACCTGGGGTTGTGAGAAAATATCCAGATATTTCTACGACGTTTATCAGTATGAACCCAGCTACTGGTGCCAATATCGTTACTGGGCTCGCGCATGCTGTGCATTCTGTAAAGGTAATACTCTGAAAATCACTGTTAGTGCTGATTGCAAATTTTTACAACAGAATGGAAATCAAAAACTTTCAGATAGAACAATTTAATTGTATCACGTATATTTATTTCTATATCGATGCCCTCTCAGTCGTCTTGGAAGACGGATTATTTACTCTTAAAATACATTTTAATAATTAGTCAACGCTCTAGCTGAAAAGCATATGCTATTCAATATTCTATGTTTTAAGCTGGTGCTTCTGTAAAATACAAATGCTATATAAATTAAACTGGTTTTGAAAAACAATCTGAAATAAAGATCACTTTAATCCGAGTTTTATGGATTTTCACCAAGTTTTCATTGGCAGCAAAGTGCTATATAAATATATATACACAGCCGTACCAATGACACTAGGTTCGAGCCGTGCTACCGACCATTTATCTTTATGTGACAAAGTTGGCAGTTTCTTAAGTAGGGTAGGAGTTTAATGCTATTTCTTACCAGGAACGGAAGTTGCCTGATAAAAAGAATAAAATGACTAAACTACGGTTGCAACAGGCGTTAAACTCCAACAACATATACATACATACTATGGTTTTGGTTGTTGAAAAGTCAGCCTTATCTATTAAGTTGTCCATTTAGTTTTTGCTGATTGTTTCTGCTTCTTACGGTTGATCTTTCGTATTATAGTGCGCTAATACCATTCCTCTTTGAATAATGTCATTGACAAAAAGAAAAAACCGGATATAAGTGACAAAGAGCTTATTTATGTCTGACCAGCGAACCCCTTACTTAAGAAATAATAAATGCCTCCCTGTATTTTAGTGTTGAATAAAATATAGTCAGGAATTTGGATGTGTAGTAACTAAATCACGAGTGATTTAATTTTTCGCATCCAAATGACTGACTGTATTTTATTCAACGATAAAATATAGGGAACAATTTATTATTTCGATTCTAACACTCGTTTTCTTTCAAAAGAATCCCGAACTTTATTTCACGCGTAGTAGTACATCATTGTAACCGTAACACGCAAGATTCGATTGGACGCGCTTGTTAACATACGTCATGTTGTTACGACATTTAAGCCACGTCGTCCTTGGAAAAACGTGCTGTAAAATAAAAAAAAACAGGCTTTTCCCTATATGTTTATATAGGAAAAGCAGCCGCTTGTATTAGAATATCTAATATTTTGTTTAAGAGATGGGTCCTTGTTTAAAGTGACATTATGCTCATCTTATTGCACATAGTGTATTTTTGGTGACAGTTTTATAAAAGCAATTTTCGGTAGCTGTGCATTTAAATGTGTTAAACTAATGATAATGCCGCATTAATATTTGAAGTTGGTGCTTTAGAAATTAAAGAAATGGACTAATAAAATAATAATTCCTTCCTTGGCAGTGATCTCCCTTGTGTTATTAGTGTTGCTCGGCAGTGGAAGGGAAGCAACTCCGACATGCATTTGTTTATTTCTTAAATTGACTCTCCCAGTCAAAATAGGAAAAGTAATATTTGGAAAGTTATCATTTTGTACTGGTAGCAGGAAAAGTTTGTTGTATTGGGTCAAAAGTTATTATTTCCTCTACCCTTTTCACACACACCTATTTCAGCTGGAATTTTACTTTAAAAAAATGTGCATAATGTCACTTTAAGAAATAAAATATAAGTGATTATTAATATCTAACAGGTCATACCTGGATTTATGTTGTTTTTTTTTCTCAAATGAACTCGGTATCTAGCGAATTCTAGGTAAAACACACATACATTTGACCCAAATACAAAGTGAGTGTTAGATGTATAATCTAAATAAAAGCAAAATAGTTTAAATTCTGTGTATTTTGATCTTGACGCTTTAATGAATATTTGGTCAAAACACTAAAAACTGTCTTTTTAACATCTCTGAGTGCGATGACACCGCACGTGTATCGACGTCACTGATAAATTCAATTTCAAATCAATTAACTTTTTTCCAGAACCGAGCACCACGACGACGACGATGGCACCAACTACCACAGAAAAGTGCGTGGACAGGGGGTACCAAAACAAGAACTGTAAAAAGTTATCTAGGTACTTCAAGAGGGTTTATGGCTACACACCACGACAATGGTGCACAGATAGTTTTTATAAATATCGCTGCTGCAAGTATTGTGCAGGTAAGAAGTTTCCTGTACATTTCGCCCGGTCTCTAAGCCAGATTGTGCCAAAAATCGACAACAATAGTTTATATATTACTTTCAAAACTTTTGATTTATCATAGTGACACTGTTTTCAGCAGGTGCTTATTGGTAATGCATATTTCAATCAATTGTATTTAGTCTTTTATTCTTCTACAGAGCGTGTGTGTACAGTATAGGTCCAAGATGTATATTATTTAATCCATCGTTCCCTTTTATATTTCAGCTCGGGGTGTGTAACAGATGATTCTTAGACGACAAAATCCTTCAGCTCACGTCGAAAAGTGACATTTTTCATAAAAAAATTGAACAGTTATTGATGACTTTATAATGTATTATTTGATTGTAAATTTCGCATGGACGTTTTTGATTAAAACTCTTTATCACATAGATGCAGCCTTTATTTTTTACCATTCTTTTGACTACCACTTATGCAATAATTATGCAAGGTTATTTTACCGTAAATGAAACTGCTGACTCAGTCAGTGACAGGGACTCTTAATGGTAAAATACTGACGATTTAGTTGTAACATCTGCAGTTCGGGTACATGTAATTGAAAATCACGTGCTTTATCAAGCAAATCTGGGTTTTCGGCTCCTTTTGCTCCCTAAAACACAGACATTACAAATGTGTATATATGTTCTGTAACTCTTTCACTAAAGGATACTCTCCCACCAACGTAACTATTTGTCTTTAAAAATGAAGCTTAAAACGAGTTTTCATTTATTGTTGTTATACATGCACGATACAAAAAGTGTCACAATCCTCGGGACCACATAGTTCTTTTACATGTGCGATGTCAGGCCCCGTTATGTACGTCATTAACAGGTGCGCAATATGATAGGCGGTACATTTTTTCAGCGAATCTAGGTCTCGCTTCGGGTAAGTAAACACGACTTTTCTCATGTGAATTATGTGAGAAGGTAACTTACACGAAGGGATACCTAGATTCGCTTAAAATGTACCACCTATCATATTGCGCACCTGTTAATGACGTAGATTACGGGGCCTGACATCGGACATGTAAAAGAACCATGTGGTCCCTAGAATTGTGACACTTTTTGTATCGTGCACTCATGATCCATTGGAATCAAAAATGTGTCCTGTAGGAAAACACTTACATCAGTATCAAGAAATGAACTTGAAAAGATAAATCTGGAAGCATGTAGAATCATTTCGGTTGCTACCAAACTTGTCTGTTTCGATAATCTTTATAAAGAAACTCACTTACAGCCACTCGAAATCAGAAGACAAAAAACAAACTCCATCACATTATATCAATTGGAACGCACAAATCTCTTCAACATAGTTAGGACAATTACCGCTGCTATATTACATACATTGCTGTATGCTCACCCCGAAATTACCGGAACACAAATTAATATACATAAATTTAAACAAACAAGAAGAGGATTTTACAAACGACAATAATTCTATTATTTTATTCTAAAAAAATAAACATTGCGCATTTAGTTTAGCCTTGTCCACGATCTATATTCTAATTATCACAAAAAACATTGCGCATTTAGTTTATTTCTGTTCACAATCTATACTCAAATTATCACAAAAAAGAATCTTCGCACATTAGTAAAGCTCTGTTTACGATCTACACTCTAATTTTCATAAAAAAAACATTGCACATTTAGTTTAGCTCTGTTCACGATCTATACTCTAATTATCATAAAGAAAAACATTGCGCATATAGTTTAGCTCTGTTCACGATTTATACTCTAATTATCATAAAGAAAAACATTGCGCATTTAGTTTAGCTCTGTTCACGATCTATACTCTAATTATTACCAAAAAAAGAAACATTGCACATTTAGTTTAGCTCTGTTCACGATCTATACTCTAATTATCCCAAAAAACATTGCGCATTTAGTTTATTTCTGTTCACAATCTATACTCTAATTATCACAAAAAAAGAAACCTTGCGCATTAGTAAAGCTCTGTTTACGATCTACACTCTCATTTTCAATAAAAAAAAACATTGCGCATTTAGTTTAGCTCTGTTCACGATCTATACTCTAATTATCATAAAGAAAAACATTGCGCATTTAGTTTAGCTCTGTTCACAATCTATGCTCTAATTATCACAAAATAGAAACTTCGCGCATTAGTTAAGCTCTGTTTACAAAAAAAGAAACATTGCGCATTTGGTTTAGCTCTGTTCACGATCTATACTCTAGTTATTTAAATAAGAGAAAAATTGCGCATTTAGTTTAGTCCTGTTCATGATCTATTATCTAATTACCTCAAAGCCCTGACTAAATTGTGAATAACAACATTTAGCTCATGTTTATAACACCAAACATCTCTCTTAAACCTCTACATATCGAAAGCCTGCCCGTTTGAAGTGACAACCTCGATCAGTCTATCTAATCTCTAATCTATTCCTAACAACCCCAAAGCAACATGTTACGTATAAAAGATACATATCCGTAAAGCTCCTATTTTCTACCAACCTTTTTTGTCACAACTTTATCTATTTTTGACTCAAGTAAAGTACTAACAATCAATAAGCTGTTACTGTACTTTTTACAATTTGTTACCATCACTGCGGATGAACGACCACCGGATATCGGCTCGAAATTGAGCACAGATAATTAATTTTCGCGAGGAAGGTATTACAACCGGGGTAAGTGAAAATCCGATTTTTACCATGATGCAGATTATTTTGTTTTTATTTGTGTTTTTTTTTAGATTCTCCAATTACCATCTCAGCCGAATGCACCCCGAAGTGTAACAGATATACTTTGAAATGTTGAAAATAACCAAAAAAGATGGTTTGCTCACTCGAAAAGTCTCGACCGTTTGCAAATTCTGTAGTTTAATTTCAGAAATCGTTAACATGTGAATATTCTGAATGGGGCGATTCATTAACTTAAAGACCACATACCAATATTCCAAAGTTCACCAACTTCGATGGAAGTATAGCGAAGATACGGTTCCTGAAACATATCAATGACAAAACTGGGTATTGGTTAAACGTGTACTGAATATTGACGGACTGAGCGAATTTACTGTACTGAGACTTGCACCACGAAGTGAGTAAAATTAATATGTTTGAAACGGGAAATGTTTATTTGTTATCAGTTGAAGATATACAATTAGGAGGTGTGATGCTTTGAACAAGTCTTATTAAATAGAGGATAATTGTTGGTTTCGGTGTAAGATCACGTTATAATTTCACCGAGTGGGCACCAAAAGTGATACTTTCACGAGTGGCGCAGCCACGAGTGAAAATAACAACTTTTGGTGTTCACGAGTGAAATTAACGTGATATTACACCGATGCCAACAATTTTTCTGTTTATTTTATGGTTAAAACTCTACTTTTATTGAGTTTGTTTCTATAAAATATCGAAAATCGCGGGAAACGTCATCAGAAAACATAGCGCAAATGACGTCATTTAAACGACGTCATCTTCGCATGGTTTCCAGCATTAATTACGCTCGGTATACTTTTTGACGTAAATCCGGGTTAATGATTGCAAAAACAGTGAAAAATAAAAATGGTAATCCACTGTTTCAAAACTGTGGATTATCACTTTTATTTCACTGAGAAAACTCTATAATTCACTGGAAAACATAAAATAAACGTTAATAATTTATTTAAGTGGATTATAAACTGTTTTGTCCAGCGTTTTGAGTAATGGACACAGACGTAACAATTACATTTACGTTTTGAAAGTTTCACTAAATAATCAACAACATCGCATGCAAATACATTATGATGTGCAGTACTGCACTGTCCGTTCAATAACTCAGACATGAGTTAACTTTTAAAGTAATCTACAACTAGTAAACATTGGTCTAAATTAAGATGTAACATAAAAGGCACAAAAGTAAAAAAAAGCAATCGAAAGAAAGGGTTCCCCTAGTATTAACTTTCTCCAACGTACTCCTTAATATACATAACATAGTACATAAACACCTACATGTACTGTATAGATCAAACAGAATGTGCGAGGTGTTCCGTGAGCCTCCACTAGTCGCATATCGCAGAGACAGAAATCTTTGTGACACTTTAGTTCATAGTAAAACAAATAAAGCTACACTTACAATACCAGCAACTTGTGAAGATACATGTCCATACTGTGACAAAATAATTACAGCGGATGTCCAAGATACAAGTAAAAACGGAAAACACCGAATTGTCCATGATGTCAATTGCCGTGTATGTAATGTAGTGTACTGCATACGCTGTAACAAATGTGACGTTGTAGTTTACGTTGGAGAAACTGAGAGACAGATCCGTGAGAGAATGACAGAATATTTACGTGATGTGCGATTACGAAACGACAAACCAATTACGGCACACTTTGATTTAAGTCGTGATGATGGTAACCTTCAGTTTTCGGTTCTTGAAAAACTTAACAAAGCCGAATATCAGGAACGTATTATACGAGAAAGCATATGGATCAAACGGCTACAAACAGCGAGACCACACGGATGCAACGTCAAAGACAGTTGGATTCCATCGCAATTGCTTGCAAATAACGTCCTTTATTATAATAGCAGACTCAAGTAATTTTGGCGCGTTACGTCACGTTCACTTATGACGTTACGTCTGGTTTCATTATTTACTTCCGGTAACGTCAATAACGTTATATGAAGATATGTCAGTGTACATTTTGCATCTATAACTGGATGTATTCTCAGACTGAAATGCAGGTATGGTTACATGGTTTCTGTAAATGGGACCAACAGCGGAGAAAATACAGAGAAAGAATAGGCAAGGGCAGATAATGTGTTGTTAATAGAGGAGTGAAACGTGATAAATAATTCTTAAAACGTCATATCCTGAACTGTTTATGTACAGCTTTCAGTAAATGCAGTGAGGGTATTGACGAAATCGTGTCCTTTAGGCCTGTAACTTAATCTCAGAATAACCTGACGGGTAAAAGTTGCCGCGGTAATTTCTCCCTTTCAGTAAATAAGGTGCCGTATGATCCTAGTGCTGCTAACGTAACAGACAAGCATGTTTATGTAAACAAAGTGTGTTTAATAGGTCTTGTCTTCATGAAATCGTCTGTAAATATTGTTAAAAGTATAATTTAACTAAATTTGACGTAATTCTTATCACTAAGGGCGGCAAAATATCCCGGCACGCACAGGGAAGATCAAAATGGATTTTGAATTACCTCCCTTTAATTATAAAAAGCCGTTAAACCCAATTTTGGAGGGAATCTGTTCACTTTTTGTAGCTATCTTGTTGTTTTTATTACATTGTATACGCGTTATCTCTGCACCATTTTTGACGTTTTTGCCAGTTTGATATCAGAAATACGAATATCATGCTTAACATTTGTCAAAAACGACCTATCGTCTATTTGTATTAAAATTGCATCTCTTGCGTTATTATTTCTTATCTTAAACAAAACAAAATGCACAATCTCATGGTGTAAGTGTTAGAAATTCGAATTCTTTGTTGACTTTTCTTAAGTTTAGACACCGTGAATGTTCATATAGATATAAAATTTATGGTTATTACCGATTAAGCTTGTTAAAACGGTATGTTTCTGTAGAGACTTTATTTTCGTGGACATTTTGGTGTTACTTTTAATTCCATTCTACTTTTCAAATCACTTTTTTGTGATAAATAAGACAAATTTTCTTCAAAATTCAGACTTTGGGAAGGGGGTGGGGTAAATTAATAAGGCATTGCTGGAAGAGTATAAGATGCATCAATCAAATAAGTAGCGGTAGTGTAGAGGTTTGGGTGTCTGCCGCTCATCCCGGAGGTTGCGGGTTCGAGCCCCATCAAGGTCACGACCGTACCTCCTCATATGACACCAGTACTGGTTTTTCCAGGAAGCGGACTCGAGAGTGACACAATCGAGCTAAAATAAATTAGTATAAACTAATCAAATAAGTACGCGTACGTTTAGTAGATACGCTGTTCTTTGTCCTATCACATTTTAAACTTTGCAAACAAAAGCATAAGCAGATAACAACAGATCATGTAGCAATATGACAAATTATTTTGAAGCACAGCAGCCGCACACGAAATGGCCTCAACCTGGTGATAAATATGGATGCATAATTGACATCGTGTTGATATTCTGTCTAAATCAAAGCTATTTTCTGTTCCGGAAATGATCATTTTATAATCCAAAACAGTTTTAAGTAATCGTTATCATTTTTAATGAGTAACCCGGTGAATACTGGCTTTGAGCTGACCCCTGCTGTTAAACTTTTGTCGCGGAAGCTGATTACCTGTGTTCAATTTCAAGCCAATATCCGGTGGCCGTTCATTCGCAGTGACCATGTTTGATAATGAAAATGATATTGTAAATACAGAGAGAGTTTAAAATAAGCTCAGCACTTTCTACTCAGTCCTTTTTGTTGTTTTGTAATTGTCTTATATGTGATTTATGAAATAACATCCGTTCCAGCGGTGTTAGTCGTTTAATAAACAATGATTTGGAGTACTATTGAAGACCTGAGTGGTTTATAACTGCGTATCAGTACGACAAATTATTGTTTATTAGACGATAACAACGCTGAAAAGGATGTTATTTCGATTCTAACATGACCAGATACATTGTATTACAAAAGGTGAATAGATGCACAGCTTGATTTTCTACGCGAACGCTCATTTAACGTCATGCGGCGCAATATGACGTCATGTTTACAGCATATCGGTTCCCGCGTTGTTTATGGTTTAATATAACATAAACTTTCTACTCTTTGTATATAGAGACAAAATCGTGAGTCATGTTAGAATTATCAATAAATACCGTTTTAAATACTAAAAACTTGTCAGTAAAATGGATTTTATGTCTAAGAATAGGTATATTGTGTAACTGTGTAGGAATTAAAGTCAAAGTAATGGAAACTGGTTCTATGGACCATTAATCTGTATAATCCATTCGTGGAGACAAAATCTAATATGATTGTGCTAAATGGGTTAGAACCGGAACCAGGGAACTTGCGGACATACAATATGTGTTTGTTTGCTGATTGGCCGGAAATAAGTGGATGCATACGGGATCAATAGATCACAAGAATTAACAACTGATGTCGGTGACCACTAAAAGTGCTCCGAAAATAGGGGTAGTGTCATTCAGCTCCAAAATAATGGCATTCAGTGTTGGATATTATGTACATTGTAGAAAGTTTGCTATTTTATGTGGGACTAGGATGATTTTGCAAAATAAAATGCATTTCAGCAGTCGGTGAAAGTTTGGGTAGTCGCACTGGCCGAAAACCTTATGTATCCTATATAATTATATAGATACCAATTACTTGAGCGTTCATGGAGCTTAAACAATCATAGGGCCATTCGATGAACTACCGGTATTCACTTCTGTTTTTTTTTGTTTGGGTTATTGACCTGCGTAGTAATTGGAAGCATGGATATGAAACCAAACTCTTGCTTCATCTTTGATCTTTCTTAAAGTATAAAATCTAAGAATTACGGAAAACTGATAACATTGCTCTGAAATACATACGGAATATTATAACAGTCGGTTGATCTGTGATGTCGTATCTTTTGAGTTGGCTGTGTAGTTCCGGATCACACGAGAGGCGGAGCCTCGAGTGTGATCCTGATCTATGCAGCCAACGAGAAAGATACACACGCAGATCAACCGACTGTTATAATATACCTTTTATTATATACCTTTTACCGAATATCATATGTTAAATTTTATATAAACGTTAATTTGTGTCATTAATGGCAAAAATCAACATAACGCGCTAGTTCGTGTCACGTTTTATATGACGCTGATGACGTCACTTCCTTCTTCCGTGTATAAACAAACAACATTAATAAAAAGTAAATGCAAAATGTAAATCATCTTTCTGGTTTATTTAATGCGAAAAAGACAGTGTATTCATTTGTCTTCAAATGTGACATTAAAAAATGTGACGACAATGAAACTACACTTATTTTACTGCATCAATGTGGATCTATTTTTCAACTTTTAGCTTAGGAATATGATATGAATATGCATTTGTGTACAACTTACACGGTGGACAGATAAGATACGGCTAAATCCATCTGATACGGAAAATTTGATACGGGATGTTGTATTTTACTGCACAAATACTAAAGAAAATTCAGATAAACATTAGTAGGTATATAATAAAATTACATACACACTTAAATAAATGCATATCAAACGGATTTAAAGCATATAGTGCGATTGTAAGACATTTGAAGCAATTCATATAGAAAAGGCAGTAATATACTTCATCTTTGACACTTCCGGGACGGACAGCTTTAACATCAAAAGTGAAGATCTGAAAAAGCAAAAAAAAAACAAGACTGCTTTATCCTTGCATACCAGATCGGGATATCTGCAGTTGTTACCAGTGCTGGAAAATCTCATCTTACACCCCCTGGTGCAAGATGACTTAATGACGTCAGAATGAACTACTTTTATGAATGAATTTGTAAATTCATACAATAACACAAGAAAATAGCGCGTAATAAATATAAGTCATTAGTTTTATTTTGTTTTTGCTACTATTAATAGAAAATCGTATGCAAGAAAAAGAATCTATCACTGGCTGCACGTGCAGATGAGAATATCCGGCTCTCGGGCAGAGCCTCGTTACCGCCAAAACAGTTACCCTCGAGCCAGATATTCCCATCTGCAAGTGCAACCAGTGAAAGATTCTTATACGATTAAACCCCCAATGACTAGTCTAGCACACTAAAACACGTGCAAAATTACCGCCAAAACTAGTGGCCACTTCACCTTGTCATACATTTATGCTCACGACAGTAATTCATTATGGGCGGGGCACCTGAGGACAACAGGTGGATGAGATTCGCTTTTTATATTACTTACTGAGAATTTATCGGACACGTGGGTGAGTAGTTATTAATTTGCAGTGATTTAGAAATGATTTAGAAATGTTTGATAATGTTTGGTGGTCATGTAAAATGTATATGCTGTAGATTTGTAGTTTAATTCTAGCAGATAATTCTTAATCTTAGTTTACTTTTGATCAGTTTTATGATTTTTATAACTGCTTTTATCTAGTATGAACTGTGAGGGTTACCAGTCGTTTCGGCCCAAATACAGGTTAGGCTACAAGTCGTGTCGACCTTAGGTTTTCGGCATAATTTTGATATGTTGAACAATGTAAACATGTAACAGTTTAGATTTTATGCGTGTTTATGTAATTTCCGGAATCGGAAATGTGAATGTCATCCACATTCTCCTGTCTTCAGCGGTAAAATTTAATTATTTAAGGTACGCACAAATTTCTTCAGTGGGTGGGGGTGCATGAATTTTTCATTTTTCATTTTTTCTTTTTAAATAATGTTAAACTTTTTATCTTGGTTGGGATGCCATAATAGTGTAGTATACTTGCACTAGCAGTTCAGCTGTTCAAGTAAAGATAAATAGAAATTAGTGAACTATAAATTGAACTATAATGAAAAACAGATACATTTTAAAATATTATCTTGCTCGTTCACAAACAAAGACTGTGTGGCAGAATCAGTGGAAATAAAGGAACTAAAACATAGTTTACACCACTAACAATAAACTCTTGTTTCGTCTTACAGTATCAAATACATACTTTGAATGTATGTAAAAACACGAGGGGTGTCTTGCAGTAAATCTCTTATGTTTTTAGCTCGACTATTCGGAGAATATGGAGAGCTATTACAGTCACTTGTGCGTCGGCGTCGGCGTCGGCGTCGGCGTTGCTTCTTTGGTTAAAGTTTTGCCTGCTTAGTACTATCATGCACATATCTCAGTAACCACTTATGATATTGACTTGAAACTTTGTTCATGTCTTTAGGGGTGTCATATGATCAAGTCACATAACTCTTGTATAAAGTTAGTACAAATTATGGCCCTTGTTTGACTTTGAAAATTTAGTTAAGTTTTGCCTGCTAGGTACTATCATGCACATATCTCAGTAACCAAGTATGATATTGACTTGAAACTTTGTTAATGTCTTAAGGGGTGTCACACAGTCAAGTCAGATAACTCTTGTTTAAATTAAGTACAAATTATGGCCCTTGTTTGACTTTGAAAATTTAGTTAAGTTTTGCCTGCTAGGTACTGTCATGCACATATCTCAGTAACCACTTATGATATTGACTTGAAACTTTGTTAATGTCTTAAGGGGTGTCACACAGTCAAGTCAGATAACTCTTGTATAAATTTGATACAAATTATGGCCCTTGTTTGACTTTGAAAATTTGGTTAAAGTTTTGCCTGCTAGGTACTATCATGCACATATCTCAGTAACTACTTATGATATTGACTTGAAACTTTGTTAATGTCTTAAGGGGTGTCACACAGTCAAGACAGATAACTCTTGTTTAAATTTAGTGCAAATTATGGCCCTTGTTTGACTTTGAAAATTTGGTTAAAGTTTTGCATGCAAAGTACTATCATGCACATATCTTAGTAACCACTTATGGTAGTTATATCAAACTTAGCAATAGTGTTCAGGGGTACATTTTGTATCAAACAATTAATTTACCAAAAATTAATTATATAGTGATAGATTTTGACTTCTTTTATGATTCAACTTTCCTAGTTTATACTTAATAGTTAGCAGAATTTTGTTTTGCTATTATACTGATAAAAGTTTTGTTTTATTAGCAAACACCCACAATAGTCGAGCTTGCTGTCTTATGGACAGCTCTTGTTTCTTTTAACTGTTTAAATGGCTTGGTAAACAAACACATTTACAACAAGATTGGTGAAAACTATGTTTTAGTTCCTTTATTTCCACTGATTCTGTCACACTGTCTTCGTTTGTGAACGAGCAAATGTATCCGTTATTCATAAAAATTCACTAATTTCTATTGTTCTTTACATGAATTATTAGTGTAAGTATACTACAATATTATGGCAATATTATAAAACATGCACCCCACCCACTAAAGAAGAAAATGCGTTACCTTAAAAGCCATTCGTGTTTTATTCTTTAAAATATCAAAATATTTTTAGAGTTAATATATAGACTGACCAATGAAAAAGGTAAGAGACGGACCCAGCTGGTTTATGTAACTTCTATCGGTATTTGTTCAAAACATAAATTACACCTTTTACAAGTATAGATTGCCGTGATCTTTTAATCAGTTAACTGCTTGTATAAAATGTTGATAAAAACAATGTGTGGTCGACTTTTTTCCGAAAATATATGTAAATGCATTTTCATTAGTTACGATTAAGAACAGTCGCATGCTGATATTTGATGTATGGTAAATGTTGTACTGTAATGAACAGTAACATTTATGTTTTTTTCTTGAACAAAGCTCTGTTGTGGGATTTTTCTTTAGTATTTTAAAAAAAAGTAAAATGATCTGAAAAACAACTTATTCCTTCAAAATTGATTATTTCACATTATTTGCATACAAATGGCAGACAAAAACAAAACTGATTACATTCAATTTGTTCATATATTTTTCAGGTTAATCGTAAACTAGGAATTTCTCCAGGAGCATACACATCAAAATTATCTGACCTGAAATATCTACTGAGTCGTAAGAGACGAGCAATATCTGTGACAAAAAGAGCCAAACAAAACCGATTACATTTGAAACAGAAAAGGTCAGAGAATACTTTTTGTGGTAGTAGTCCAATCTTTTTCTTGTCATTTTGCACAATATTTAAGTAGTGACACACTGTCATCTGCTATCCGTAAATCATGTTTAGTTAAGCTGTTCCTAAAGTTTGCAGATCTACTTTATGTATCACTTAAAACTTCGTTGATGAGGTTAGGATTTCTTGCATAACATTGTTGAAACCTGGAATGAATTAATAAAAAATACAAAAATATTCCAAAAGTCTTCCAAATCAACTGTTGTTAATTTAAAGGGACGTACCCTATAACTGATGTCAAACTCGTTATCGATAAAATCAGACGTTTAAAATATACTGCAGTACCGTAAACCATTCAATACTCTATGTAGAGTTGTTGTTGATGGGTGGATGCGATTTATTACAGAAAGCCTCGATATTGACTTATTGTGGTAAAACAAGGCATTTTTCGCCATACGTTCTTCTTTGAAATTGTATTTATTTATCATTTTACGTTCATTGAACACATAATCTATTTTTCGAGAATATATGTATTGTCTGCTAGATGTAGGGAGTGCCTCTTTAATGAAATCAATTTAAGCTGACTCAATGAATTTTTGTATTATGGAGTAAAATCACGTTATTTGTTGATAATATTAAAAGCTGAGTCTGTACATGAACAGATTTTAGAAACTTGACATGCTTAGTTAAAAATTGATTTTTTAAGTACATTACATATAATTTTAATAATATAACTTTGGCTCTTTCAGATTTAGAACTATGATTATGTCTTCCTATTCTATTTTATATGACAATAACTGGTGTTTGTTGCTTACTAACACAGGTCTCAGAAAAAGAATTCTACTGAAACAAGAGAGGGAGCACTGTATGATTTTAGTATTGACCTTCAGGACACAGACATAATGGAAATCCCACAAGGATCATCAGTGCCAGTAGCCAGGCCATTGAAGTTGACCTGTCCATCCACTAACATTTACTTTGACATAGAGACCACCAGTTTAGGTACATTATTATCCCCGCCAAAGGCGGAGGGATATTGTTTTGGCGTTGTCCGTCAGTCCAGAGTCATTACTCAAGAACCAATGGATAGAATTTCATGAAACTTAAAATAAGTGTACAATACACACAACTTTTGTCAAGATTGGATTAGTATCTCATGAGTTATTGCCCTTTAATTTTTATTTTCTTCTATATTCAATATGAAAACATTAAAATTCTAATTCTCTGAAACCGAACTTTTAGCTCTACTGGAGGAAGCCCAGCGGAGCTTATGCCATCGTGGTTTGTCCGTCGTCCGTCCGTCCGTCCGTCCGTAAACTTTCCTTGATAACGCTCTACAGGTCGCAATATTGATTTGACTTTGATGAAACTTGCTGATAAGAATCCCTGCAACTTGTAGATGTTCCCTATTGTTTTTGGGGTCAGTGAGTTAAAGGTCAAGGTCAGAGTGACATCCGATAGCAATTCCTTGACAACACTCTACAGGTTACAATTTTTATTCACCTTTCATCAAACTTGCTCAGAAGGTTTCCTGCAATATGTAGATGATCTCTATTATTTCGGGGTCAGTGTGTCAAAGGTCAAGGTCACAGTGACCTCCGTTAGATTTTCCTTGATAAAGCTCTACGGGTCATAATTTTCCTTCAACTTTCATCAAACTTGCTCAGAAGGCTCCATGTAACATGTAAATCTTCCCTATCAATCCTTGGGTTAGTGGGTCAAAGATCAAGGTCAGAGTGACCAGAACTTTGAAAATATTTTCCGCTGAGATCTATATGAATGGTATGAATAACCTGGGTACCGAGGATGTATTTGACCCACATTCTTGAAACTTCATAGGATGATTGGTCTTACTGAGTAGGTGGTCCCTATCATTTTTGAGGTCAATGGGGTCAAAGGTCAAGGTCACAGCTGCCCGAACTTTGAAAATCTTTTCCACTCAATATCTTGAGATCTATATCACCCACAGTCTTCAAACGTCATAGGATGATTGGTCTTACTGAGTAGATGATCCCTACTGTTTTTGGGGTCAGTGGGTCAAGGTCATAGTGAAATATGTTAGCTGTTCCTTGGTAACATTGCAAAAGATTTTCACAAAATTTACTCAGAACAATCTAGTCAGACAGACAAGTATTACGATGCTGGCCCTTTTGAGTCTCTTGTTCTAGAAACGAGGCCCTTCAAGGGTGTTAAGCGCATTTCTTACATAATCTATTTAGAAACTTAAAAAATTACGCATTTTTGTTTTCTGAAACTGATAGTACTGATTTAAATAAACATACAACTGAGTTCTATATCACTGTAAGATCAAAAAAGAATTAACCCTCACAGATGAGGCCCCAATGCGGTGGTGACATTTTAAAAATGTTTCCTTTTTCCATGTTTTCTGCAAACGTTTGTTAGAATTTGATTTGGTTTGGCACAAATAATCAAATTTATATTTTCTTACAAGGGAAAATTAAATTTAGAAACTGGATTTTTACAGAAACGATGCTTTAAAGAAATGTAGTGCTTTTCTTACATAATTGTTCCTTATAGAAACTAAGAAATTCTTAATTTCTGAAAGTAGATTGATTTAACTAACAAAAATTAAGTTCTTTATGTCTGTAACTTGAAGAAAAAAATTATCACCTCAGTGATGAGGACCTAGTTGGGTTGTGAAATTTCAAAAATGTTTTTTTTTTAAGATCAGACAGACCAATACACTTTTCAGTTGTTCTTTTTCAGCTATTTGTTGCATTTAATTAAGACGGGGGTATTAATTCACTGAATTTGCTTGTTTCATTGGCGTTTTATAACAAAACTTGTCTAGTTTTTTGACCGGGCGTTTGAGGATTTGTTGGTTTAGGTGTCTTATTACCTGAGCCAAAGTTGTCGGATAATATGACAGCTACCATGGGAATATTTTTTAATATGACTTTTAAGAAACCAAATAACTTTCATGTTTAATATAGAAAAGCCTTTCCATATAGTTACATTGTATTATATTTACACTCATTTAATTTTTGCACTTATAATAAATCTAGGTCTAGTTTGAATGTGGGTCATCTGGGATTAAAAACTATGCCATCATATCACATCATAGAAAAAGCTTTTGTATGCTATAGCTTTTGCAATTTTTCATTGGAAATTCATGAAATTTAGTCAGAATGGTTTTATACTCAGGTGAGCCATATGAGGCCTTCTTGACCGTCTTGTTATCATAACAGCATTGCATTTTTACTTCAAGTGTACCATAAATGTACTTATATTCCAGATAGAACATCTCACATCATACAGTTATCAGCCAGAAGAGGAAATGAAGATTTTAACTTCTATGTTAAACCAACGAAGCCAATCAGTAGTAAGTCATCAGAGATCACTGGTATTACAATGTGTAATGGCAATATGTATCAACACAACCAGTTAGTCGAGTGTGTTACAATACACACGGCCCTTGAAAAGTTCATAACATTCTTGTCATCAACTCCTAACAACATTCTGATTGGACATAATGTCCAGACATTTGATTGTCCTGTTTTATTCAATTCTTTACATGCTTGTAAAAAACTTGAGTCGTTTATGTTACACTGTACTGGTTTCATTGATACCAGGAAAGCTTTCTCAAAGGCATATCCAGATTTGTCTTCTTATCGCCAACAAGATCTCTTTACAGAATTTTTGGGAGACTCTTATAAAGCACATGACTCTTTGGAAGATGTTAAAGCTCTTCAAAGATTGTGTGACAAAGTCAGGTTTAGTACAGTTCAGATGGAGTTGGCATCATTTGGAATAGAATATGCTGAACAGATGCAGAAATATTTATCTGCTGTTTGCAAGAATTTGCCTTCGTTGGGAAAGTTAGTCACTGATAAAGCTTTGAGTTTGGGAATGGCAAAGAAAATAGCAGGTAGTGGTCTGACTTTGCAACATCTTAAGATTGCCTATAAGCGTGGTGGACTCACTGGTATAGAAAATATATTTTCTGAAAAAGTTGGTGAGTCTGTAAGAGTCACAAAGTCTCAGAGAATTAGTGCCTCTGTTGCAAATTACCTAGAGAACCTTATCTTGGAACAGGGCTCTGAATTGTCAGTTTCATGGCAGCCAGTGCACTGATTATACAGTCTACAAAAATTTCCATAGATATCATTAAATATATTGAAGTTATATAGCTTTAGAATCACGTTTTCCGAGAGAAGAACTATACCTGTGTCACAGACAGTGGTGAAAGAATGTCCTATTGCTTAAGTAGTACTGTTATAATAGTATTCATTAATATTGTACCTAGTGCTGATCATGCATATATAATTATCTAATCCTTGTGACGATTATTGCCCAGGCACAAAAACTGTGTCAAATTACATCTCAAAACAAAGGATGAGCTATTTCCTCTACATATCCTAAATATGATTATGAACAGAATTGTATAAAACTACCTATAAATCTTCTAAAAGTTGCATGTTAATGGTGTTGTCATTATGAAGGCGACTTTATTTTGGTGATTTTATGAAAGCATCCACAAGGCTATTTTGTTAAGTTTGAAAATACTTTTCCTTAAGAGTATTCCAAGAGTCAATACATCAAAATGAGATTGTTAATTGTGCAACAGTTTGAAGGTTTGTTTATTATGTGTCAGGCTGCTATTGCATTCCTTTCACTAAAATTGAGTTGAAAACGATTAACTTGTATAAATATAAATGAACAAAATTGTCTCTTTTGTTAAAAGAGAGTCATTATATGTTACATTTATGTATACATTGGTGTTTGAATATTTCTTTCAATGTAATCCTGTCTTATGAAATGCCCCATAACGTATTGTTGGGATGTTTTGATTCAATCAACTTTGATTAAGTTATGGTTTCAAGAAGAGCGCTCAAAGCGAGTTATTGTGATCTAATGTACATCATCTGTCTGTCTGTATGTCCACACTTAACCTTGTTTATGCAATAGAGGCTGCATTTTTCAATGGCTCCTCATAAACCTTAGTCAGAATGATTGTCTTGATGAAATCTTTTTACTATGGGTCTTATGGGTTAAAAAACTAGGTCACTAGGTCAAATCATTGAAAAACCTTGTGTTTGCAATGTAGTCTGTATTTTTTACTGGGACTTTATGAAATTTTGTACAGTTGATGACCATGATAAAATCTAGGTCTTTTTCGAATATGGGTCATATGGGCTCAAACACTAAGTCAGCAGATCAAATCATAGAAAAAATTGTGTAAGCGCTATGGGTTACAGTTTTCATTGAATCTTCATTTAACTTGGTCAGAAAGATTGTATTGATGTAATCTAGATCAAGTTTGAATGTAGGTCGTATCAGGTCAAAAACTAGGTATCCGGTTAAAATACAGAAGAAGCTTGTGTATGAAATGTGGGCTGTATTTTTCACTGGAATTTCATGATATTTTGCCATAATGATTACTATGATAAAATATAAGTTGACTTTGAGTATGGGTCATCTGTTATTAAACAGCAGGCCACCCGGTTCAATTGTAAGCCTTATGTAAGCAATAGAGGTTGCATTTTTCATTGGATCTTTATGAAACTTTTTCAAAATGGGTTTCTTGATCACAGTTAGGTCTAGTTTGAATTAATTTCAACTAAGGTCAAAAATTATTTCACCTGATCAAATCACAGAAAAACCCTTTGTTTGCAATTTCGTCTGCATTTTTAATTGTACTTTTTAAATTTTGATCAGAATGACTGTCTTGATGATCAGGTGAACGATATAGGACCATCTTGGCCCTCTTGTTACATATAAACCTTATAGAGAAATATTATGCGCACAACTCACCTTAACCATTTATAAATGATTCTGATGAACCTTGGCCAGAATTATTATGATGTTATCTTTTGTTGGGATGTTGCAGTTGGCTAAAATTAGCGTATGTAATGAAAGTTGAATTAATTTTACTTAACACAACTTCTACCAACAGTTGAGGTAGTTCAAAATGCACATTTGGTATACCAGTAACTTTTTTTATTCCATCATTACCACATGTCCATACCAAACACAAAAATTCATGGTCACACAAGAAGTTACTTGTTGGGTTAAATTGCTTATTATGTATTAACTACATAAAATTTGGTATGAATTTGTTGTAATTGAATAATGTAATAATAACTATTTATAATTTGATATGAATTTGTTGTTTCTTCTTATTTTACAATCAAACTTAGAATATATAAATATGAATAAGGACAACAGACGCATGACAAAAAACTTTAAGGTAATTTTCACCTTCCGTGTTTGTCTTTGGCTGCATCTGGTTTTCCTTGATATTGGTTAGTTGTTTACCTAGTGCTGTATTCTTATGGCGACTGACACATGATTGACATACAATGTTTACTCATGAAGTTTATCCGACAAGGCAAATCATGCAAATATTAAGGTAGTTTTTTGCCGCAATTTAAAACTTGAAAAAAAAATCATTAACTAACATGCTAATTTATACACAGAAATGAAAGAATGTTATTGACCTAAAACAATACTTGTAGGTTATTTTTGTTCGGTTCGTAGGAAACTTAAAGATATCGGCTCTTTCAGTCTTAACAATGTTTAAAAATTAGACTTTCACCTCATGAAAATGTAACTACATATCTAATTCATACATCCAGTGTCTGAATGAAAGGAGTTTAATTAAAGTCACAGGGTAATGTGATTAGCTGAACGTAATGTATAGCTTAAATAACACACAATTTTGAAAGAATTGTTCGTTCATGAAAACATATCTACCTGATGATTGCTCAGTAAGTTTGTCTATCATCTGTTGTTGTTCTTTTGCTTTATAGATTGTAAACCTAAAAGTATTATTGAACATAAATCAAATTATTTAAACATATATTTTTTTTTCAAATCGCTCTACAACGTTTTTGGTGTTGTTGTCAAATGAAGTCGAAAGAGATACGTACACATTGTATTAACAGTTTCAAGTACACACAAGACAAACATGCAAATTAGGCAAATCACTGAAAATACTAATTGGAAAATGTCTTGGTAAACTAGCCTGAGGCACTTAAAGTGGTGTTGAAGATGATATGAACAATTTACTTATTTTAAAATTAAGCAGTTTAGTTACAGTTCCGGACGGACAGACAATGCCAAACAATATCCCTCGACCTTCGACATGGATAACTATGACTATGAAGGTCAAGTATCGCATGTGGAAACGGTGTTTGAACGTCAAGGCCCACACTAAGGGTCCAAAAGACACCAGCCTATATTTACAAAGCCCTGTAAAAAATTATGAAGTTAGGGTATAATATTCATCTCCAAACAGATTGAAGGTCAAGGTACCACTTTATACCAAACGTTTATCTTTTGGGAATGAAACGTTAAGCATTGACTTAAGGCTACGATTACACGAAAGGGTCATTAATCATAAGACAATATCTACTAAACACCTTGATAAATTTTCATGACACGTACGTCAAATATTCATCTCATGTTCCTTATCAAGGTCAAATCCACATTGAATATGGGATCAAAGGTTTCGAAACTATATCTGCTGATTTCATGAGTTTTTGTCAAAATGTTGATTTCACAAAATGTTCCCGAACCGCTTTGGTAAGCTAACTATCTCTGATATATACTAAAATTCGCGCCAACAGTTTTTTAAAGATTGTAATTGTTATTAGTATCAAGCGATGTTAAAGTTCTAGCCCTTCTGCTGACAATTTTAATTAAATATCAATACACAGTTCATTTGCAAAAATACATTTTAGTATTTAAAGGTTCAGCTATTATGATATAACATAAATATTTTAAACGGACGCACACTATTTATGATTACCTTTTAAAAAAAATTTCCAGAGAAACTTATGTTCTAATTTCAAGTTGATATTTTAAAAACTGTTCGTTCGACTTTTGACGATAGACATAGATCTCCTTTAAGGCGGATGTTTACTGCACAGACTCTTGATTTTCTTCTATATCTTCTCGTCGTGATTCACACTGCAATGATGTAGGTCGAAGTGAATCATTCAACCTTTGGTGTCGCATTGGTTTTGTAAAGTATTTAAACAAACTGTATTTCTGGAAATAATTAATCATATGTTAATTAAGTATCTTCAAAGAATATTACGAATACCAAATGATTTCCCCGACAAGGGTCAAAACAATGTTGTTGTTGTAAAGCGGACAAAACAGGGAACAGTTGATTTAGATGCTAATATAAACTGAAATCATTGATAATAAATTTTTTCACCGTATTCCATTTACAGTAAACTCCGCTTATAACGAACTCCTCGGGACCTATCAAATGTGTTCCTTATATCCTGAGTTCTTTATATATCGAACTAAAATATATATCGAACAAGTTATAATTGTTTTTGATTTTCCTACCTCCTTTTGAAGACTTATAAAGATCTATAACTGTTATCCCTTTCTATATCCGTAAACATATGATATGTAAAATAATTGCAAGGATTGATAAAACATAAAAAAGACGGTTTATGTTTTAATTGGCAATACTTACACAAATACAATTGAAGAAAGCTGATTTTCGCTCACTTGCCATAACTTGAAATATTTAACAAAGTATTTTTCCCATACATCAACTTTTTACGTAAAATATCGTACTTAACAATTATGTTTGTATTCTCATTTAACTTGTTTACCAAAAGGTTGCAAATGTGTAATTGTCGTAGGTTTACTTTCTGTTCTGTGATGGGGCATGTGTTTACCAGGCCACAATTACACAAGGAAATAAATAATTTCTGGTGGAAAAAAGAAAAAGTCAGGCGTAAGCCATATCGACTGTATTCCAAGTGCACAATGCATGAAAATGCATATCATTACAATATTACAGGCGCGCAATTCCTACAAATAGCATTAAACGAAAGCAAATAAGATGAACAAATGAAATGAAACAACTAATTACCTGCAAAGGCACAATTACACAAGGAAATAAATAATTTCTGGTGGAAAAAAGAAAAAGTCAGGCGTAAGCCATATCGACTGTATTCCAAGTGCGCATGCGCCGGGTGAAAACCCGGGAATGTCAAATTCGTGAAAGAGGCCCGTCATGCAAAATTAGTCGTTAGGTAATGAAATGAGATGAATGTTAATGTGGATGAAGAAAAATTAAATGAGTGGGAAATTTATAGGATGTATGGTCTGGTAAAGGGTGTAATACATGTAATATTACATATACTGACAAATACAACAGATATATATACAAGAGACATGGACAGAACATATACTTAGGAACAAGGACATATAACATATAAACAAAATTAATGTGGTGTTCAACCTCGTGACATAATGATTTACCTTTATGAAAAAGTAGCTACAAGTGCGCTATGAAAAAAAAACATTGCAGACGGCAAAAGAAAAATGCAAAATCAACAGATATGTTTAACTCTTCGGAACATTATTTGCAGTTCGATATATACGATTACTTTACTGTACATTTTTCATTGTTTGGCCAGAAAATATTGTTCCTTATACCCGAAGTTACCTTATAACCGGAGTACGATATAACCGTATATTTTTACATTAAACAAAGAAGGGAAAAAATCGGGCCAAAAAAACTGTTCGTTATAGCCGAAGTTACGTTATATCCAGAGTCGATATATACGAAGTTTACTGTTTATGAAAGCAATTCGTTAGTATCAATAGTAGTCGGCAGAGTGTTATTAACAAGTTGTCAATATTTATACGATAAGCAAATATTAAGAAGTTTGAACGGTAATGGATTGGAACTAAAATAAAATGTTACAGTATCAGTTAATAATATACATGTATTATGATAAAAGTATTTTTAGGTCTGAGTTAATGGTTTAAACTGTTAAATACACTCTCAATAGTGTATATTTGCTTGGTTCCTCAAAAATATTTGAGTTTTAGAAAAATAAAATGAACTAGCGAATAAATTTGACCATTAACCAATGTGTGAAATTCCGGTTGGCATCTGGAAAAACAAACGATGGTTGCATATATAATTGTTGTATTTTAACTGCAACAATGACTGAACCGCTTGTGAACATTGAGGAGAAACCAAAGAAATGGACACTCCTGCAGTTTGAGGAAAGCTTGAGTATTCACTGCTTTTTGGAAATCAAGTAAGAAGTGCACAAGGTCGGACGATATCCGCAATGTTTTAAATTCCTCTTCTCTGTACCGGTTGTTATAGATATCCCCTGCAAAAGGCCGAAGGATATTGTTTTGGCATTGTCTGTCAGTCCGGAACTGTAACTAAACTGCTTCATGGATTTTCATGAAACTTAATATAAGTACATTGTACATATCATCTTCAACAGCATTTCAAGTCCCTCAGACTAATTTACCAAGACACTTTTTACTTGGTCTGTTTCAGTGATTTGCCTAATTTGGTGATGGATATAAGTTCGTTTTTGTCTGAACTTGAAACTGTTAATACAATGTGTACGTATCATTTTTACTTCAAGCTACAACAGTACCATACACTTAGTATTTCGGTATCAATAGTTTCGATGTTTCTGACCTTGAGTCCTTTTATTTTTATTTAAATCTCAATCTCATTAATTTTTTTACAGGAAGTCATATCCTTGATAATATGGCCTTTCCATTTGATACAGTTTGATTAAATAGTCAGACAAATTTTGAAATGTTCTTTAAATGCAAGTTATGAGTCATTGAATGCAGTGTTTGAAGAAATAATGCGTATCTCACTGTACAGTGCCTTCTTAGCAGGAACAAATAACAATAAAACAGAGCATATAAAGAATAGTCTAGGCTGTTGAGCTTTTGACCCGGACAAAATTCATATAGAAATGATGTTTTGCATGCTGGCTGGAAATGACTTGCTTTGGCACGAATAATAAAAGTTCCCGAAGATTTCAGGATTTTTGGGGGTATTTTCTGCATTTTTTGATTATTTCATTGAGAATTTCTGGAATAATCTCATAACTCTTTAACCATTCAATCGATTTTCAAATTATTTTACAGGTATGTCCATTATTTCATTGTTTGATGAACTAATTCGCACAGGAATCCAAGGTCAATGTCAAATGAAGAGGTCAAAGGTCAAAAACGAGAACGATTCTACCATGAATTCATCATCTTTCATTCTCAAAAAAATTTGTCTTTAGTATTTCACATTTACCTTGTCCATCAAACTGGATTGCAATGTTTGTTAAGTAATTATTATACATTTCTTCCATCTGACTATCAATATTATTTAAGTCTGTGAAATGCTAACCACTTTGCACTTATCTATAGAGTCACGTGATATGTCAACTACATACATTTATCTATTTCACAAACATTCTCATATGTTGTTTCTTTTTCCTTTAGTTTCTGCAGCAAGTCTGCTGTTCTCTGTCTCTTAAAATGCTTTTCTGTACTTTTAGTTCTGTTTTAGCCTCTTTTTTATCTTCAGTTACCCATGGTAGTTTCTTTTTATTTGTTTACATTCATTGCTTGTTTTTAATCGGATGGATCATGGGGGATGGGGATTCAAACTTCAGGTGACTGTGGCTATGTATTTTCTGGTGAAATTATAGGAATAACTGTTTTGTAATTTTGATATTTGCGACTGTATATACGGTTTTTAATGGTCGCAAATATTTTTAACGGCGACGGCGTAAGCCGGAGCTGTTAAAACTGTTTGCGACCATTAAAACCGTATATACGGTCGCAAATATCAAAATCACTAAATAGTTATCCCTTTTCTAACGCACAATGTGTCTAAATGCGATAGTTAAAACGCCATTCGAATTTTGCGCCTATATAGAGGATAATTGTTGGTTTCGGTGTAAGATCATGTTATAATTTCACCGAGTGAGCACCAAAAGTGATATTTTCACGAGTGGCGCAGCCACGAGTGAAAATAACAACTTTTGGTGTTCACGAGTGAAATTAACGTGATATTACACCGATACCAACAATTTTTCTGTTTATTTTATGGTTAAAACTCTACTTTTATTGAGTTTGTTTCTACAAAATATCGAAAATCGCGGGAAACGTCACCAGAAACATAGCGCAAATGACGTCATTTAAACGACGTCATCGTCGCATGGTTTCCAGCATTAATTACGCTCGGTATCCTTTTTGACGTAAATCCGGGTTAAAGATTGCAAAACAGTGAAAAATAAAAATGGTAATCCACTGTTTCAAAACTGTGGATTATCACTTTTATTTCACTGAGAAAACTCTATAATTCACTGAAAAACATAAAATAAATATACGTTATTTAATAGTCGCAAATCTAAACGACGTCACCAATCAGAAACGACGTCACATCGGTACTGCGTTAGAAAAGTTTATTCACACTCTTTTGTCGTTATTTATACCTCTACGACCTTTCATAACTTTCTGTGAAAAGACCAAGACATTCATATTCGCGATTTATCGTAATTTTGACTTACTCTTTGCGTCACCATCAACTCATCACTTCACAATAGTATGTGATTTGTTTGTCTATGTCTTATAATACGATCTATATGACAACAAACACAACTGCTTTTAGTTGTTAAGAAGACGACTTTGGGAAGCCCGATCGGGTAATGAGACTTGCCTGGCTATGCACTGACCCCGGACGAACAATTTCGAGTACGAAATAAACTACGGGGATAAGTTAATATGTGTTAACTTTGTTGATTTGAAAGATATCTCTCACAAATAATGTTTAAAAGTTATCTCTTGTCTTTTTAGAGATATCTCATTCAATTCCAGAGATATCTCTATTGCATAACACGATATCTTTCAAGAAGAGACATCTCTTTTAATTACAGAAATATCTCTGTAACTTTGAAATTAGAAAATGAGAGATATGTCTCTTAAATAATGTTGAACAGATATCTCTGTAAGTAGACGATATCTTTAAATATTAAGGAGATATATTTCTGTGATACAAAGAAATCTCCAAACTTGACTCGACTTATAATAAATTAATTGAATTGAATGTTTGCCTTGATTAAATATTGACTGACTGTTCAAAAGCCACTCATTAAGCTACGGATGATGTCTTCGTAATCAAACTAAAGCAGATTTTATAAAATTAACCAAAACACATGCCTGAAGTCGCGATCCAACACAATCGAAAATGTTTGACAATAGTTATTTATTTTTACAAAGAACCTCGGTGAATCGTGCAAGTATGATGTTTACTGAGTGAGTATTTCACAAACTATATCATAAAAGCTTGTTTCACTTATCTTTTTAACGTGTTTGCCATGAATCAACACACTCAAAATAATCAAGCGAATAAGCTTGAGCAGTTTTTAAAAGACTATAAATTTGCAAATCAATGTTGACATGCGGAAAAAGAATTCACACTTTTATTTTGTTACCTGCCAATTTTCTCACATAGTCATAGTTGGTGAGAACCTTTTGACTAAAGGAATTGATAGAGCGAATTCAAATTTGCGTACCAGGATATCTTATTGATGCATTTGCAAAAAAAACATTTGCCACATTGAAGACGAATGAATGTGAATCCGGATGCATGAGATAAAATGCATATTTTTCTTGAAATTTGCATACGGCATACTTTCGCCCACTTTACCGTCTTAAAATAAAATGTGTTATTATCATTTTAACCAAGCTGCACATTTTCTATCTACCCGGGAATAATCGATCCATCATTAAATATTTGACAGGACAAAAAAAGGCTAAATTACATATTTTACGCAGATAACGGCAAAATTAAAAGTGCGATTGGCTGATTGAGTAACTTAGTCCTTGTAGACACTTGATCAAGTATGAGAGATTGAACATAATGTTGACCCACTTCAGATTGACCGTACACGGAGTACCTCTCGCTACAGTAATTATGATAGTACGATGTACCTTTTCGGTTCAAAGACCTGCCAGAAATGACCGAGCAAGGCCCCCAGTTTGCTCACTTAGGCTATAAATTGCATAAATTTTCATTCAAGTGACACATACTTTTCATCAGACAGTCACAATTTCAAGCAAGTATTTCAAAAGCATTCAATTTGTTGAAATTAATGCAACAAATTCATGTTATTCATAATCATAAAACCCGGGTGGTGAATAGAGGATTTTTCAGTTTCAGCACAATCCTATCTGAAAGTTGTGCAATATGATATCGCTTTATACTATGGTCTAACATTATGTTTATCAACATATAAAAATGAAATAATATTTTGTCCTAACAGCCATGTCTTGTAAAGTAGGCTAGTGTTTGTCCTAGTCACATTTGTACTTAAATGTAAATACCTGAAACCAGATCATTAAGGAAGTTCAGAAAATAACTGCGTAAAATCATATCAATTAAAAAAAAAATTCAAGGAAGTTAAAGAAAGTATTGCATAAAATCCTTTTTAAATCCTTAACAGTCTATCTTTGGAGAACATTGCATTGTAGGATTTTTTAATCAAGTAAAAGGCGTATTCGGTTTCATTTAGATAGTAGCTAGTGGATGTGAGAAACAAATTGTACTGAAGCAGTGAATTGAAGATACATGATACGGAATTTACATTGCTTTGAAACAACTTCATAATGTTTTGTTTAAAGTTTGGGCTTATTATTACATTGTTAAGTATTAGTTCATGCTCGTTTGCATTGCTGGAAAACGAACAAAAATGTACTTCACGTTTATACTATGAATACAAAGTAGTTCAAAAATTAAAAGAACTGGAGAATAAAGCAAAAGAACAACAACAGATGATAGATAAACTTACTGAACAATTATCGGGTAGGTATGTTTGCATGTACGAATAATTCTTTCAAAAGTGTGTATTGTTATATAAGTTATACTTAACGTTTAGCTAATCACATTATCCTGTGACTGAGGTCATTAACTTTCAGACATTGAATGTATGAATGACGTATATTATATAGTTACTTTTTTATGAGATGAAGTCTAGTTTTTAAATTTTTCAATCAGATGTTTGCCAAGACTGAAAGAGTCGATATCTTAAAGTTTTACTGAAAGGAAGAAATACGGACGGAAAAATGGTCGTTTGATGAAACTTATAAATATTGTTTTATGTCAATGTAGGGTTAACGCACGTTTTTTCGTGTTATAACATCTGCAGAATCCCGAGGGATGGTTGGTGCCCGAGCCCGTTAGGGCGAGGGCACCAACATATCCCGAGGGTTTCTGCAGGCGTTATTACACGAAAAAACGTGCGTTAACGCTATTCTAGCATAAATAGCATAAAAAATCATAAAAATAAGAACGAAACATTCTAACTGGTACGACGTTCAATAATCCGCGGGATAACGTCCGTGTTGTTTACGTCATATTTATGACGTCACCAGAGGTTTTTAAGCCCGGCAATGTTGACGCTGTACATGATGTAAGACTTGGGAGACAGGTCCATTGTTTATAATGTTTATAATCGCTAACACACGTTTTTTCTCCTGTTAAAACACCGGCAAAATGGACAAAAACAGCATATTTTATGCTAGAATGTAGGGTTAACGCACGTTTTTTGTGTTATAACATCTGCAGAATCCCGAGGGATGGTTGGTGCCCGAGCCGCCCGTTAGGGTGAGGGCACCAACATATCCAGAGGGTTTCTGCAGGTGTTATTACAAGAAAAAACGTGCGTTAACGCTATTCTAGCATAAATACTATAAAAAATCATTTAAATAAAAATGAAACGCTTTTACTGGTACGACGTTCAATAATGTGCGGGACAACGTCCGTGTTGTTTACGTCAAATTTATGACGTCACCAGTGGTTTTTAAGCCCGGCACTGTTGACGCCGTACATGATGTAAGACTTGGGAGACAGGTCCATTGTTTACAACGGCCCTCTACTGCACATAAATGAAAACGGGTTATAACGGCGCGTGAATCTCCCCGTTAACACACGTTTTTTCTCCTGTTAAAACACCGGCAAAATGGGCAAAAACAGCACATTTTATGCTAGAATATATAAAATTCTTTCATTTCTGGGTGTATAATGAACTTCTTTTTATGTCTTGAATTGCAACAAAAATACCTTAATTTGTGCATGATCTGCCTTGTCGGATGCACTTCATGAGCTATGTTACCGTTTCAGCCACTAAAAAGTTACAAGAGGTTGCCTTCTCCGCGTTTCTCTTACCAGACATGACCGGGGTTCCTGACCATCGTATC
>JAFMSR010000010.1:22803378-22962670 GCA_022818135.1 Saxidomus purpurata | reverse complement strand
AAAATTTCTATGCTAAGAATCGAAAATTGCGGTGTGAATCAAAGTGTCTGAACGTTCCAGGGGCCATAATCCAGTAGCATCTTAAGTTTAATGTTAAGATTTTCTTGAAAATTGAAAACCTCCTATGAAGACGATAATTTAGACCAGATACTGTCCATTGTAGCATTGTAAGGATAGTCAAAAAATCTTCAATATTTATAGTTTATAAAGGGGTAAAATCATATACAATAATAATTTTTTAAAATATTAGGATAATTTTAATTTTTGTACATTTTGTACTGAAGTCAAAGTCACTTAAGATGCTTTCATCAGACCTAGGAATGTTCCTCTTTTGCACGATTCATTGATCGGTCTGTTTAAACTGCTTCTACCATTGAGTTGAGTTGAATAAATGACTGCTAATGACTTCATTTCTCTCTCCTGAGTAGCCAATGTCATTATGTACTTGTACATTATGTACAATGGTACTTTACAAGATGCAAATTTGTAGTTACGTTACGTACGTGTTAATATGCAGCCAGGTACGGATGATCTTAGTCTTAATAATTATACTCAACGGACGAATATCGTTATATTTTTTTGCTAGGCGGTATCCAGCCCCCGAAAAGCGCAGACATCTATAAAATGTCAGTATGTAAAATGGGTCTGCATTTGGAGTCGGATTATTGAGACTACGGATTATCTTAGGTCTTAAATATAGCTTTAGTATTTTCTCTACTTTTATTTTACTTATTTATAATTGAAATTCGCCAATTTGTACTCAGATCGCCGGTGTTGTGGCGTTCGTACTTAGTAACAATATATAAGACAACTCTAAAATACAAAGAAACCTTTGACTGAATATAATTCTATTTTTAGTTGTCTAAAGCTAGACAGAAGGTCCTCTCGTGCAAGAAAAAAAGGTAGGTACTTTTTATCAGAACTTTAGAATTCATAAAAGTATTTGGATATTAATAAACTCGGAGCAGAGGGTTTTTAGTCAGAACTGTCCGGATTTATTTGCATATCTAACAAGGGAGAACTATATTCATCATCTCGCTAATTCAAAGTTCACTGGCAGTGAACGATTTCCGGAATTGTTTCATGAATTCAAAGTGACTCTCAGTAATGGTGACTCAGTAGTACCGTAGTTTTTGTTGATATTATATCCTGACTTTATTGAAAACATGTGGCATTTCGTCGGTTATGTGCCTACGGAATAATTTACGCGAATTGCACTCAATTTTTTAAAAGGCATTCCGAGACATAAATGACTTCTTTTTCTTCTTTTTGAGGATCTCCTATTTGAGAGATCTACGTCGGGCCATCCGCAGTAACTCCGCACATTATAAGTGTGAACAAATAAAAATGTTCCAGTTTGTTTGACATTGAGTATTATGATGGTAGGGAATGGTGAACAGACATTCATATAACTGTTACATTATGAGGACTTTAAGAAATCAGTATTTTAAGTCATGTTTATCGGTAAAAGTTTAACGGTAAAATTTAAAGTTACATTAGACTCACGAATTTCCTGAAACAGATGACTTCTTAATTGCACTCGCCTCTTCTAAACAAACAAAAACAATTTTACATTGACTCGAAAATGCTTCACGATTATTCTAAATGGCGTACAATAGAATAATTCATTTTCATTTGAAGTATGTCGGAGTTGGAGAGTTCTAGTGAATCGGACGACGATCTAGACAACTTATTTGAAGAAGCTGAACACAAAAAGGAACACCATAAAGGTAATTTGAATCAGTTTTATTCTTACTGATTTATAATACACACTTTGACCAAATATCACATTCCTCTATTTAAGAATTAAAAGGTTTTGGCCTTTAAACTTGTATTTTATGACTTCGTATTTTTTAAGACTTCGTTAAACAGAGAATTGACACTAAGAAAACTCGGAACAGCGATAGATCTATGGATTAACAAGAGCTGTCCCTCGTAAGCGACGAATGCCTCCAAAAGAGGTATCTCACAGCCTATGTCCTCTCCATGCGCTCAACCACTGCGCCATGTAATTTTAAAATCCTTCCAGAACTACCATGCATACAGGACTTCATTAGTGTGACCTTGACCTTTGAGGTAGGGACGTGAGTCTTGCACGCGACACGTCATTTAGATGTGCTAAACATGTGTGCCAAGTTATTTTTAAATCCTTCAATGCATGACAAAGTAACAGCCCGGACACGAAAAAATGTAAGGATGGACACGCGGACGGATGACTACAAAGTTGGTTACTTATTCCTTATTCCTTTTTCGAATAAGGAATAAGGAACTAGTTACTTATTCCTTATTCAAATCCGAATAAGTAACAGAAGTGATACTGCCAGTGACACGAACAATGTCGTCGTCATTCTTTAACAATACCAATATCTATTTGTTTTAAAGCCAAACAAACTAAATTTAAGCTATTACTTAGAGTATTTTTGAAAAAATGAGCATAGTCGAATAAGGAATAAGGAACTGGTTACTTATTCCTTATTCAAATCCGAATAAGTAACAGAAGTGATTCTGCCGGTGACACGAACAATGTCGTCGTCATTCTTTAACAATACCAATAACTAATTGTTTTAAGGCCAAACAAACTTAATTTAAGCTATTACTAAGAGTTTTTTGAAAAAATGAACAAAGTCGAATAAGGAATAAGGAACTGGTTACTTATTCCTTATTCAAATCCGAATAAGTAACAGAAGTGATACCGCCGGCGACACCTACAATGCCGTCGTCATTTTTCACTAATATTTCACTGACCTGACATTTTTACTAATATCTAACTGTTTAAAGGCCAAGCAAACTTAATTTAAGCTATTACAAAAATCATTTTTGAAAAAAATGAACAAAGTCAAATAAGGAATAAGGAACTGGTTACTTATTCCTTATTCAAACGCGAATAAGTAACAGAAGTGATACCGCCGGTGACACGGGCAATGTCGTCATCATTTTTTCAAATTACTAATATCTAACTGTTTTAAGGCCAAGCAAACTTAATTTAAGCTATTACAAAAATCATTTTTGAAAAAATGAACAAAGTCGAATAAGGAATAAGGAACTGGTTACTTATTCCTTATTCGAACGTGAATAAGTAAATGAAGAGATACAGCCGGGGACACGTAATATGTCGTCGTCAATCTTTCACAATACCAATATCTAACTATTTTAAGGCCAGACAAACTTAATTTAAGCTATTTCAAAGAGCATTAAAAAAAAGAGAGAAAAAAGCCGAATTAGTAACAGAAGTGATACCGCCGGCGACACAGACAATGTCGTCGTCATTCTTTCACATTACAAAATATTTAACTGTTTAAGGCCAAGCAAACCTAATTTAAGCTTTCATATGGAACTTTCAATTTTTCCAATAATCGATGTATCGGTACATTTTTCACATTAAACAAAGAAGGATAAAATCGGTTTAACCGTCATAACTTTTAAACGGATTTATATTACGCTTATGCGTTGATGACAAAAGTTGGCAAATTCTTTTATCTAAATGGTGATATAAATTTCAAAAATATTAATTAAGTATTTCACCTACCCATTTTGGTTTAAAATTTATCACCCCGTTTTCCCTATGTAATGCTTATGGGGGTCTTAAATTGCTTCATTTTTTTCAGTGATTTGTTGAAACATTTCGTCTTATATAGAGAAAACCATTTAAATGATCGCTTATGCGTTTGTAGCATCGGCAAGTGAAATATATAAGGAATCAAATGGTGCAAAAATTTTATTACATAGTTTCCGATTTCACCTACCCATTGAATGATTTATAAACTGTTAACATGTAAAGTCTGACGGATCGGGTGTCCCCGTGGTTTTCACGGAAATTATCGACTGGCATACGGAAATCATAATAAAGCTAGGCTGTTAAATATTGATTAACTTAGGGACCGTCAATATAGATTTTTAAATTGTTTGTTTCAATTTAATAAAATAAATATGGTAGAAGTGCCACCTTTTTTCTGCTTATTGTGTACTTTGGTGGGTTCTTTTTTCAATTGTCACAGTTAAATGTATATATTAAACTGGCTTCTTTAGAGGTGTATTTGCATTTTGACATCTTAAAGGCCCAAAGATGGGACATGTCACCTGTACGTGTTTTTATAAGTTATGGCTTCTATCAATTGACCAGACGCAAGGTGTCAATCAAGTGACTTCATTACCTATCAAAATTCGACTTTACCTACGACAAATAAATGCACGTGGAAAAGGTTTGAATGGATTCTTTTGTTATAAATAATCCGACATCAACAAAGGGGGGATTTATAGCACCACTGGCGTCATGTCAATTGTATCCTCCACTTGTCAAAAAAGTGTGAATATTGTTGTTAATTGCAAAAAGTGTGACACAATGGTCCCATACCTTTTCTGGTTATTAAAGTCGTGAGAGAGAGATTTTTGTACTTATGTGTTTAATTTTGAGATATATTCAGTGTAAAATTATCTTTAAATACAGCGACTGTCGAAAATATTTTTTTTTTATATCATGAATTATGAAATGAACACATTTGGAGAAAGAGAGAAAGAGAGAAAGAGAGAAATTTGTACTTATGTCTTTGAAAAATATTTTCATGATTAGCTTTGAGATAAATTCAGTGTAAAATTATCTTTAAATTCAGCGAGTGTCGATAATATTTCTTATAAAATTTTATTTTCCATAATATTTAATTATACTCGGATTTCAAGATTGCATTTTCAATTTTACAAAATAACCTTTTGCTTTGTTATGTTAAAATATCTATAGAATCTATAAATTTTCATCATCAATGTTAACACACTGTTTTTATTGCGCCATAAATTGGTTTAATCCGGATGTTGATTATTAGGGGGTAATAAACCCCTCTTGTTCGATAATTTATTACCACGTTTTGACCAATATACGTGCTTCGGTTTTAAACTATGAACAATTAAAAAACAACAGTCTTGTGTTAATAAAAAAAAACATTTAATCTAGTTAGTTTTTTATAGTTTAGTTTAATAGTTTATTTCAGTCTCATTCATTTGCATAATACACATTTATAAAATTCATGCATACAAAATCACAGACAATATCAAGCAAATGACCATTCTATAGTAGAATTATAAGAGACTATAAGCATAATAAATTACAAATTATCACAGTTACTATATTCAATTTACACCTAAAACGAATGTCATCTAGATTAAAGACAACAAATAAAACCATACACTAACATGTATGGAAATCATACAAAATATACAGGTATGACTATGCACCTTCTGCTAATCGAAACCTAAAAATTAATTAAAAGTGTCACAATATAAAACACTGATGTGAGAAAATAAGCACTATTGCGCAATTACAAAATGTTTTAAAATAACATTTATTACCTCTGATCAGATCAGAAATAAACTGATTAGCAGAAACTGCATAGGAGAACATAAAATATTCAGAGTGAATGGTAAAGAAAATCTATTCAGCATTATTTACACAAATAAAATTGACGTCTAAGTAAAATATCATGGCAGGTTTTGGCACATAGACGAACAAGCATAGGATGTGTAAACAAAGTGACAAATTGATCAAGGATAGGCAAATCTTGAAAACCAATGCAGACATTTTCAGCTTTGCTGAGCAAGCAGCTGCGAATATCTTCATATTTGCGACAGTCCATTAAAACATGCATTTCATCTTCTAAAATATTACAAAAACAACACTTTCTATCCTCTACCTTCAACTTTTCATATCTTCCTGTCTCAATCCTTAGTGGAGCAACTCCACATCTAAATTTACTAAGAGCTGATCTATGTTTTGCTGACATAATTGTCTTACAGTAATTTTCAACACAAAATTCCTGTTTAAATAATCTGTAAGTTCTTAATTTATTTCGACCAGTGCCTGAAATACCAGTAATACTGTTAATTGAACTTAACCAATCAATTTCAAAACAATCCATGGTCTTCTGTACTACGCTATTGACCAAATTATTTTTATGAACTGGAATATTAATTGAACAAAACTGATCAAGATTGAATGCAGAAAACTTCTTTTCAACTGCAAAAAACCAGTTTTTACATGCTGTACTAGCTAACCCAGAGGCCCAGAGTGCAACACGTTTATTAAGCCTAGATTCAGGCATATTGGCAATGCGAGCCCATGAAACTGAAATGCATTTCCACTGGCGTACTATAGGAGGTTGCCAAGCCATTTCACCAACAACTGCCGCATTTGGTGTATATCTACCAACACCTAAGAAATATCTCATGGCTCTATTGTGAACAGTATTTATACAGGAGAAAGATTTATCTCCCCAGACTGAAGCACCATAGGCAACAACTGGCCAAACAACAGAGTCATAAAGTTTTGTAAAAACATCATATGGGACTCCGCCTATAGATTTACATTTAGCAATGAGGAGACCCAATGCACGGCTTGCACTCTGAGCAACTGCCTTAGCTGTTATATTCATATCTAAATGTTCTTGTAAAACTAAGCCAAGGTATGTATATTTACTAAGCACTTCCAATGAACTGTCCCCACATGTAAATCTATGTTCAGTTCTAGGAGTAGACACAGGTCTAAAATGTATAATATTGCTCTTGGTACTATTAATACACATATCATTCAAATTACACCATTCATTTAAGGCATTCAGTAAAAGTTGAAGGTCATGCTGGTTTTCAGCTAACAAGACAATGTCATCAGCATACATCAAAATACATATATTTTCACCATTGACTTGTATTCCAATATCTAATGATTTCAAATATACTGCTAAATCATTGATATAAAGATTAAATAGCAGAGGAGATAGAATACAACCCTGTCTTAATCCGCATTTTACATCAAACCATTCAGTTACATAAGAATTTAGTCTGACACAAGATGAAATTGATGAATAGAGAGACTTAATGGCACAAAACATTTTGCCAGTAATACCTAATTTTACCAGTTTATTCCAAAGTATATCACGATTTATTAAATCATATGCCTTACGGAAGTCTATAAAAGCACAATAAGTAGACTTTTTAAGTTTTTTTCTAGTTTCAATGATACTAGTTAAAGATGACAAATGGTCATTCGTACTCCGTTTTTTTCTAAAACCATTTTGTTCGTCTGATATTACATTGTTAATTTCACACCAATCACTTAAACGTCTGTTTAGGATACTACAATACAACTTGTACATTGAAGAAGCCAAGGAAATGCCTCTATATGAAAGAGGGTCTCTAGTATCCAATGTAGAAGACTTAGGGATGGGGTTAATAATAGATTTTCCCCAAAGTGTGGGAACAATACCATTACTAAAGCAAACATTAAAAAGTGTATGCAAAAATAAAACAGCAGTATCATTTTTTAACATTTCACTTGGTAAATTATCAACTCCTGATGCTTTGCCATTCTTAGCATCATCAATAGCCTTCTTGACTTCAAAAATACTGATATTATCATTAAATACCAACTGATCAGACTGATCAATACTTTCAGTAAAAGAAGCAGTATTGGTGTGCTCAACACTATTAAAAATAGAACAAAAATCAGACTTCCACTTATCAAGCACAACTTCTATGTCAGTAGATACAGAGCCATCTTCAAAAACTACTTCTAAGGGAATTTGTGTTTTCTTGCTATAACCAACACCAACTTTGCCAATTGTTTTCCAGAATTTAGTCTGATCAACATTACATTCATTTAACAGATCATTCTGTAATGAGTACCAATAAAAACGCTTGGCTCTTTGTACTTCACGATCAAACTGCTTTCGTGCACATACATAAAATGACCGTAACCTCTTTTTCTCATTATTACTTGTACATTTTACGTACCGCTTTTCGGCTAAGCAAACCTCAGACCAAAGTTCGGTGAGCTTTCCATGCCACCATGGCTTACCCGGTCTATATTTCTTACTACTACCAGGCTTTATGTTTTTATAAGGTACATACTTATACATGTTATACTTAACAATATTGCACCATTCTTCATATACCTTATCTAAATCTTGCTGTTGTTGAAACCCTTGTTCTATCTTATCAATTATAGCATTTACTTCTGACAAAATATCTGGACTGGATAAAAAATTACTAGAAACATTAGATACATCAAATTTATCATAGCTTTTCTGACTCAAATCAACATCATAGGATGGCAAAATAGGAATATCAACATTCCATATAAGTAGAGAATGGTCTGGTATACATGTAGCCAGTATATTTGTGTCACCACTCATGGTAATAAGTTCTGAGGGTCTTGTAACAGAAAAATTACTAAATAGCTTAAGATCATCATGACTAACAACACAAAAATCTACCACAGCTAAACCTTTAACCGATACAGAGGTAAAGTCATTTTTAGTACATTTCCTGCCATTTAACATACACATGTTAGAATTTATTAAAAAGTCTATAAAAAGTTCCCCATACTTGTTGGTTTTAAAATCAATAACATCTCGTCCAGAGATACAGTCTATACCAGTTATAAAATCTTCTAAATCACCACACCTACTATTAAAATCCCCGCAAATGTACACTAATCCCTCAGATTGGTACTTATACAAATCAGTTAAAAGATTGTCATAAAAACTGCTTACATCAAATGGTCTGGAAGAGTTTTCTGGGGGTAAATAACAGACACATGGAAGTAGTACAAAATGTTCAGTCTTATGACTTAGTCTCAACCACAGAATACCTTCATAAGAAGAATTTAATGCTTCAATATCAAAATCTTCAATAATCTCATTTTTTATGAAAAATCCTACCCCACCAGAACCAGTTTTTGCATTTTTACTTATCAATACACGGTTTAATCCAAACCATGTAAAACCTTGAAGTTCTAAATTAACATTATTTAACAGATGAGTATCTGCTACACCTAAAATATCACAGTCACTTTGAAATACACAAGAGGACCTTAAAATATAGTTGTCAGAATTGACATTGGAATTCCAACCACGTACATTCCAAAACCCAGTTTTTAACTATCTGCGGCGACTGTTTCCTCTTCCATTTTGCCTTGTAGTATCATTCTGTCTTCTTTGACCGCCATAATCCCTGGTTGAACGGTCACGTGAAGTGTTATTGACACCAGAAGCAATGCCCCTATGGGACTGTTCATTACCATTGCCACGAGAATGACGGGTGTTACTAGACCTTGTATTACTGGAAAAGCCATTCTGCCGACTGTCATCATTACTAGAACAGACAACTCTGGATCCTTTCATCTGCAGGTTATGATGTTTAAGGGTGTTGAGGATGGTGCGAAAATTCTCACCCATTAAACGCTCTGAATTTGACAGATCATGATTGAGGTACACACTTGAATACTGATTATGTTTATTAAGCTTCCATTTACAACTCATCACTTTTCTTTTATCATTATAACTAGCGAACCTAGCAATAACTACACCAGCTTTTGAATCTGAGGATGTTGGCTTTCGTTCTGCAGTAGTACACACAACATCTTTAATCTGTAGACCATCCTTAATCAGAGTGTTGACTTTATTCACAACGTTCTCATTCTGCGACTGAGACAAGTTTCTTACAACTATATTCAGAGAAATATCATTTGAAGAAGATTGTAAATGTCCTTGAGGCACTGCGTCACGTTTTACCTCATCAATTTTGTTATTAATATCTGAAAGCTCTGCTACAAACTCTGCCTTCATGGATTCTTTAAAAGATTCAAGATGATTGTCAACATCTTTACGAACACGGTTCAGTTCAGTATTAACCCTTTTGTCCAAGAGTTGTGCAACTTTAGTAGTAATACGTGACTCCAGCCCAGTTTCTAACTTTAATCTAAGACTTTCATTTCATCTCTTTATATATTAACTAACTAATTAAGGTGTCAAACTATCTTATACTATTTATGTAACTTAACGAAAACATAATTTTAAAGTTCATTGTTGATTAAATGATTTATGAAATAAAAAAGTAATTTACACAATAATGATTTCTTAGGTCATTTATTATCACATTGCCCCTCTTCATTTTCTTTTAAATATTCTTTAAATCTAATGCAATAAATCAGTTAGTCAGCGCAATCTCAGAAAGTCAATATCATTTATCGGTACAATGATTGTGAAGAATGTAACTTTAGCGCTAGCTTACATTATCGATTTTTGCTAACTGATTTATGACTTATCGTGATACGGAAACTTCCGATCGGCAACGATCAATATTGATGTAGACAGTATTGGATTATCGATTTTCTAGAGGCTGTTACTGCATCAGCGATGGTACACTTTGTTCCATATGTATAAATATCATTTTGAAAAAAATGAACAAAGTCGAATAAGGAATAAGTAACTGGTTACTTATTCCTTATTCAAATCCGAATAAGTAACAGAAGAGTTACCCCTGGTGACACAAAATATGTCGTCGTCATTCTTTCACAATACCAATATCTAACTATTTTAAGGCCAGACAAACTTAATTTAAGCTATTTCAAAGAGCATTAAAAAAAGAGAGAAAAAAGTCGAATAAGTAACAGAAGAGATACCGACGGCGACACCGACAATGCCGTCGTCATTCTTTCACATTACTAATATCTAACTGTTTAAAGGCCAAGCAAACCGTATTTAAGCTATTACAAAGAGCCTTTTTCAAAAAAGAAATGAACAAAGTCAAATAAGCGCTAATAAGTAACAGAAGAGATACCGCCGGTGACACAAAATATGTCGTCGTCAAAGAATGCCAGAAACCAGTTCCTTATTCCTTATTCGACTTTGTTCATTTAATACACGACGTTTTCATAACCAGTTACTTATTCCTTATTCGACTTTGTTTATTTTTTTCCAAAAGGCTCTTTGTAATAGCTTGAATTAAGTTTGTTTAGCCTTAAACAGTTAGATATTGGTATTTCGAAAGAATGACGACGACATTTTTCGTGTAACCGGCGGTATCACTTCTGTTACTTATTCGGCTTTTTTCATTTAAAAAAAAATGCTCTTTGAAATAGCTTAAATTGAGTTTGCTTGGCCTAAAAAATAGAAGAGATATTGGTATTGTGAAAGAATGACGACGACATATTTTGTGTCACCGGCAGTAACTCTCCTGTTAATTATTCGCGTTTGAATAAGGAATAAGTAATCAGTTCCTTATTCCTTATTCGACTTTGTTCATTTTTTTCGAAAATGATTTTTGTAATAGCTTAAATTAAGTTTGCTTGGCCTTAAAACAGTTAGATATTAGTAATGTGAAAGAATGACGACGACATTGTCCGTGTCGCCGGCGGTATCTCTTCTGTTACTTATTCGGATTTGAATAAGGAATAAGTAACCAGTTCCTTATTCCTTATTTGACTGTGTTCATTTCTTCAAAAATGCACTTTGTAATAGCTTGAATTAAGTTTGCTTGGTCTTATAACAGTTAGATATTAGTAATGTGAAAGAATGAAAACGACATATTTTGTATCCCCGGCGGTATCTCTTCTGTTACTTATTCGCGTTATTCGGCTTTCTTCATTTTTGGGTCGATTGTTAAAATCGACCTAAAGTTAACAGAGTATATCGCCCTTACGGCCGAACGCACAACATACAAACAAGTAGTTCCATATAAACAGTTGTTAGGCATTATAGCGATTTCTGTTTTCAAAATTATATAGTAATAAATCTAAATAATATAAAAACATTTCAGAATAGAATAATATTATTTCGTTATTGTTCTTTAAATGTGTAATTATCGTAAATACATTAATGCGCGAACGAACGACTTGGACATACAAATTTATAACAACTCGTTTTTTACCAATAACTGTGTATTCGGCGGACATAGAGCAGTTGGTAGAGATGCTGGAAATTGAATTTTGCGCTGACTTACTGCGGCGGACGCGAGTTCGAAACCCATTTAATACAGTTGTTTTTTTTACATTTTTCTTCTGTTTTACTTATAATTTTAAGACTTTAAACCATTTTAAATGTTTTACAGCAAATAATCATAGAAAACTTCATTCATGTCAAACTTATAAGGATAATGTTAATAAGACATACTGTATACATATTATTCGATAACAGTAAAGTTCAGTCAGTAGTCGTGTCAGGTTTTGCTTGTACAACCAGAATTGTTTTCCTTGGGTTCTTTTGGGGCCATGCCTCAACATCAATCATCACCAATTTCTAGAATATTTACATGTCAGTTTTGTTTGTGGGCCCGCTGTGGTACTTTGTATCACTGTTTTCTTGTTCAGTTATTAATTTACTCTGTGTCTTCTTTGATCTTGCTCATTGTTCAGTTTTTGCCTACAATTTAGGATAGGAATTTATTTTGTATTATTGACACAATACACTCAACCCTATGGGCAAATCCCATAACTTTTGAATGACATCAAAAGTTGTGCAAACTTTGAATTCTCAGTTCAGGTTTGTAAAAACCCACTTCTCAGTTGCCATTCACAGCTATGATATTTTATAGGTTAGTTGGACATACATGTAGTCACTGACTGCAAAAGGTAAGCACATGGGTTCCTATCAAAAGTAAAGTTTACACATATGGTTAAAGGTCAAACTCTGTGGACATTTGTGTCTCCAGTTTGTTGATAACTTTACTCATGCATGGGTTGCCCTGATATTTACACATGTGTTCAGAGACAATCGACCCTCCAGCACTTCCAGTCCTTTGATTTCAAAGAGGCTCTTATTAAAAGCTTAAATTATGTTTGTTTGGCCGTAAAACAAATACATATTGGTATTGTGAAAGAATGACAACGATATATTTTGTGTCACCGGCGGTAACCCTTCTGTTACTTATTCGGATTTGAATAAGGAATAAGTAACCAGTTCCTTATTCCTTATTCGAAAAAGGAATAAGGAATAAGTAACCAACTTTGTAGTCATCGCGGACGGTGCGATTTTAATATGCCCACCTTTGGTGCATAAAAATGCGTAAAACTAACGCTTATAATAGCGGTCATGGACATTCAGACGCACACACACAAAAGAGAAACACAAACTTTAGGCGAATCAAACTTTGTAAGAGAGTTGAAAGTATTAAAAGAAAGAACAGCGTCTATTATATTTTTCAGTAGATGGTCGGTCTGCAAGAGAACTTTGGGATTTAGTGAGAAGGACAGTTGTTCGCAAGAGGAAAATCAGAATGATAGAGAGATTTCAAAATGTTGTTCATCAGATTCACTTCAGAATATTAAGTAACAGGTTGGGTACAGTTTCAACGATTGTATTATATTAATTATCTAGTATCCCTTTCTGTTGTAATTTGTTACTACTAATGGTTTCTAGATAGAAAATTAGATTGTTACAAAATATTCAACTTTCAGTCGGCGGTAGGCAAACAAATAATGAAATACAGTTGAAATTATGGTAAAACTGGTTTGGAGACATACAACAATTGTTTGACTGCGTGTGGAGGTTGGCTGGCTTATCATACTGGCATACTATACTTGTGCAAGGGCAATAACTGTTATTCTTTTTCATTTCAGAGACAATACATTGGCACAATCAGTCACAGAGTTTGATCCTTTTGATGTATCTTTACAACTAACGAATATTTCAAGAAAACTGTTTCTTGCAGTATCTCTTAGAGATTTGGATATCTTCACTCAATCTCGAGGAAAAGAGGTAAGTATAAATGTAGTTACATGATGTTGATAAGACTGTAAAACCTGCAATAAGCCGTTCAGAAAGTAAAACAGCAATTGAAACGCTCACATACAGGTATATGGACATGTTTCAAATGTGTTAATGTAATAGACGGACTTCCATGAATATCAGTGGACACCAATTATACTGACACACGTATTTATGGACATATTTTGTGTGTGCTAGAAATCAAGAAATGTTTTAAAATACACAGTACTAGTAACACACACACACAGGGAAATATTTCAAATGGTATAGAATCGAGAGGTAATCAAATACCTCGCATGTTTTAGAAACGACACACGTGTTTTTAAAAACAACATGTAATAGTATGTCACTCACTCGCTGATGGATAATCACATGAAACGTATTAATTTTTATAGACATATTTCAAGAACGCTCACACATATTATGAACATTCTTAAAAGCAATTTAGAATACTCTGCCACACATAAATGGATGGGAATATCTTAATTAAATGTTACAGATCGGACGAGCTCTCGAGGAGATGCTGAAGTTCAGTGAAGACATACGTAAGATGGTCATCACCGAGATTACAAAATCTGACAGTCGACATGGTTCTGTTAGGGTGTTAAAACTCTTTGTGCATGTTCGAAGTTTACACTTACAATGCATTAAAATAATATTAAATACTCTAATTTCGATATCACATGATAAAATAAATGTTACGAATACAACAAACATTCTACTGGCTCAAATGGATTCAAAGTTTATCAAGTTAGAACTATGTGCTATGAAATCAAGCAACCATGATTTGAAGATGACCAAATTGGGTCCTTTTCTTATTGCTTCACCTTCCGCACATCACGAGACACAGTCACACTCCAGTAGTTTTGACAAGTGTGTGAGAAGTGGTTCGATTCACATCTAGTTGAAGAAATATCTTAATATCAATGTATCTATTTGATATTTTCGTCACGGATTTTACAGTTTTTGAATCAGGCAGATTTCAGTGTAACCTGGGTGAAGTATATTCTGTGACGTTGCCTTTACAGGGAACAGAGAAGTACATGAATGTGTAATTAAGTTTTCATTGTCTCTCAAAGGTTGCTGTAAATCTACTGTTTCGACACTCTGATTTTCATTCGCTCGTGGCGGTTTTACGAGGTCTAACATCACTTCCGCTGTATCGTATGGCCAACATGTGGGTGACATTCTTCATACAGGAAGCGTTTTCTTTTTGGTTACTATTTTATTTTCATATTTAAAAAAGTCTAGTTTACCTTCTTAAGTTGTTAAGTAAAACTATTGGGAATCACCTTCGAAATATATACTTAGAGCTATGCAGAAAGTCTTGGCTTCGTATAAATGATTGTTATGAATACAGTAAGCTTTTAGTTTTTCACTGTATATAATTTGAAAACAATTCTGATTAGTTCAAGATTTATCAACAATTAACTATTTACCTTAAAGTCCCTTATATTTTATTTGCAGTCATTTTCTGACGATGATGCAGTTACTGAATCCGATGAGGCATCAAGTTGCCTACGTGTCTCGTGTTAACACGTGCATGAAAAGGAAGTCACCTTACATACCGCTCTTAGATCACATTCTGGAACACTGTCTAGAAAGAACACACTTTAAAAGGGAAAATTTACATTCATTGCAAAGTGGACATGGCAAATGGAACAAATCAGAAGTTGATGAAAGCACGTCTTTGCTACGACCAATCAGTAATGAAAGTGTTCCAACAGGTTCGTTGCTAGGCAAGAAACACTCCTTCAACAAACAAGAGAAAACAGATAATTTTCTTAAGCCCATACTTCTCAATAAAGAAAAAGGACGTAATTCAATTAATAATATGCTTTTTGGAGTAAAGAAAAAGAGAAAGAAACTACGTGTGACATTTCAAAATTATTGTGACAGTGAAGAAAGAAGCTTGAAAGAGAGAAGTATGAAAGAGGGTTGCGATAATCTTCTTAAACATCTCACAGAAGCGAGAATCAACATCGCAGATACAATAAAGGTCAACACAGAAGACAATGACACTGACAACGACCCTGATAGTTCAGATGACAATGGAGAGAGAGATAGGACCAGTGGGAATAGTTCCAGAAAAACAAAACCAAAGTCTTCTTTAACTAGCATCTATGCAAGATTTACCAGATCCCCCGTATTAATGCAATACTGTGATTTTCAAGCTAAGAGTATTTTAAACTTAACCCTTAAAGAGGTCAAAGACTTAATGAAACATTCTGGTGAGTCACCTGACAGTGACAACTACAGTTCTAGAGATAATGAGAGCAGTTTGATCGACATACCAGAGAAAAATGGAATTCCATATGAATATGATGGTAAGTCCACAGCATTACAGTTTCAAAAAGACAGAGATATATATATTTTGTTTTATACACGTGTGACTTGGTTTCCTTCTGTCTACGTTTGTAGAATCAGCATCATCAACACAATTCACAAACAACAAGAAATGATAAAGCCCAACACAACAAAAGCGCGACATGAAAGTCATTAATAAACATTTCAGTTATATCGCCAGTAATATTCATTAAATACGTATTCACGAAAGTGCAAATGTCTTACTTTTGCACACCTTTATCTACTGTTCTTCTGGCACCATTGTTTTGTGGTGATATGGAGTTGCAGTGTGTTTCAAGAGTTAATGTTTTAGCATAAATATTTGCTGCTGCAGTTAGCTCATTATCTTTTTCTGCACATGTTTATACTTTACGGTCTGCATGCTCGTACAAACACACCTTTAAGCGACAATAACTCACATTTTTGACAACCGAGTAATGAGCATAACTTCATAGTAATTTACACGGTTTATTATGACAATTTCAGTAACAGCTTTGAGTGCAGTTGATAAGTATGGGATCGATAAGACTTACCCAAGAAGTGACAATACGAAAGAAAAATGCTCTGAAGAAAACTTGCCCTTAAACGTTCCTTCACCAAGTTTTGAGATTGCGTCTGGATTTGAAATTTCCAGCAAGCAGTCAACAAATTTGCACGAACATGACAAGACTTGCTCGCAAAAAGACATTACAAATGAAGCGAACTTAGTTGAGAATTCATCTTTTAACTCGCTTGCACAAATCTCGCATACATCTGAATTGGACATTTCAAGTAAGTGGTTGCATGTTTTAATCATTGAGCGCATGCGCTAGTATTTATACAGTTGCTTTAATCATTTAGGTATGACTACACTAAATATATTTCCATAGACTTACTGTATAACATTTAAGCACGGTCCGCATACCAAAACATTCGTTGAGTAGTTACACCCCAATAAATCTGTAGAACCACCTTAGTCACACCCCAAAATGCCCTTTTTTATATACATATAGTGATACTTTATAGCCGAAAATTGCACCAGTAGGACATCACCCCCTCGTCTGTAGGATTTTTGTTTACATTCTGTCAAAAAAATTCAATATTTTCAGATAGCCACAGAACACCGTAAAATTAATCAGAAAATTAATAAACTATTTTTTGTTATGTTCAACCATTGTACTTTCGATTTTAATTCTAGAAAACTTTAGTGCTACTAATCATTTTAAACCAATCAGAGACCACAGATATCTAATAGGTCCGCAAGTTCCCTACACAAATTGGCTGGTTCCAAGTCCCACCGATTTAGTGAAGTCATACCTAAAAATGAAAACCAATGCTTTTATATGTACTTGAAACTGTTTTGGATTATAAAAAGGATCATTTCCGGACCAGAAAATAGCTTTGGTTTAGACAGCATATCAACGAGATGGAAATTATGCATCCATATCTATCGCCAGGTCGAGACCATTTTGTGTACGGCTGCTGTGTTTCAAAATAATTTGTCATATTGCTACATGATCTGTTGTCATCTGCTTATGCTTTTATTTGCAAAGTCCAAAATTTGACAGGACAAAGAACAGCATGTTTACTCAACGTATGCGTGCGTATGTGATTGATGAACCCTATACTCTTCCAGCAATGCCTTATTGATTTACCCCACCCCTTCCCAAATTCTGAATTTTGAAGAAAATTTGTCTTATTTATCACAAAAACAGTTATTTGAAAAGCAGAATGTAATTAAAAGTAACATCAAAATGTCCACTGAATTAAAGGCTCTACAGAAACATACCGTTTTAACAAGCTTAATCGGTAATAACCACAAATTTATATCTATATGGACATTCACGGTGCCCAAATTTCAGAAAAGTCAACAAAGTATTTGAATTTCTAACGCTTACACCATGAGCCGTAACAAACCGAATACTTCTATTGTGCATCTTTTCTATTCAAAATAAGAAATAATAACGCAGACATGCCATTTTAATACAAATAGACGATAAATGGCGTGAGGGGCGATCTAAGGCAAAAAAACCGTATTTTTTGACAAATGTTTAGCATGATATCAGTATTTCGAGACCAAACTGCCCAAAACGTCAAGAAATGGTGCATAACTAACGAAATGCATATACAATTTTATGAAAAACAACAAAATAGCTACAAAAAATGAACAGATTCCATCAAAAATTGGGTTTTACGGGTTTTTTGTAATTAAAGGGAGGTAATTCAAAATCAGTTTTGAACTTCCCTGTGTGTGCACGGATATTTTGCCGCCCTTCGTGATTAGAATTACGTCGAATTTTGTTAAATTACACTTTAAACACTATTTATAGACAATTTCATGACGACTAGACCTATTAAACACACCTTGTTTACATAAATATGCTTGTCTGCTACGTTAGCAGCACTAGGATCATACGGCAATGACTTATTTACTGAAAGGGAAGAATTACCGCAGCAACTTTTACCGGTCAGGGTATTCTGAGATTCAGTTACAGGCCTAAACAACACGATTTCATCATTACATTCACTTCATTTACTGAAATCCGTGCATAAGCAGGTTCATGATATACTGTGTAAATGACTATTTAAGAATTATTTACCACGTTTCACTCCTCTATTAACAACACATTAACTGCCCTTGCCTATTCTTTCTCTGCATTTTCTCCGCTACTGGTCCCATATATAGAAGCCATGTAACCATACCTGCATTTTAGTCTAGAATTCACAAAGTTAGAGATGCAAAATGTACTCTGACATATCTTCAGTTTGTATTCACATGACCACAGCAAATTTAAACAACCAGAGTCTTCCTAAACTGACTAGGGGCTCATTTAGAACCTTAATTTTCATAAAATATATCAGAAAAGTTGTCATCGTCTGTTCAACACATCCCTAAAATATAACGGTTACCAAATTAGCCAATTTAGATACAGAACCACGTCTACAATGAACTCTGAGAACACATGAACCGTCGATTTCTTAGTTATATTTAGGTATGACTACACTAAATATATTTCCATAGACTTACTGTATAACATTTAAGCACGGTCCGCATACCAAAACATTCGTTGAGTAGTTACACCCCAATAAATCTGTAGAACCACCTTAGTCACACCCAAAAATGCCCTTTTTTATATACATATAGTGATACTTTATAGCCGAAAATTGCACCAGTAGGACATCACCCCTCGTCTGTAGGATTTTTGTTTACATTCTGTCAAAAATTCAATATTTTCAGATAGCCACAGAACACCGTAAAATTAATCAGAAAATTAATAAACTATTTTTTTGTTATGTTCAACCATTGTACTTTCGATTTTAATTCTAGAAAACTTTAGTGCTACTAATCATTTTAAACCAATCAGAGACCACAGATATCTAATAGGTCCGCAAGTTCCCTACACAAATTGGCTGGTTCCAAGTCCCACCGATTTAGTGAAGTCATACCTAAAACAAATATACTAGTATTCATACAGGTGTTATAATCATTGGACAAATGTACTAGTTCTCATACAGGTGTTTAAATCACTGAACACATTTACTAGTATTCATACAGGTGTTTTAATCATTGAACAAAAATGTACTACAGTAGTATTCATACAGGCGGTTAATCATTGAACAAATATAATTGTATTCATGCAGGTACTTTAATTGAACTTGAGTATCATTAAAAGTAACATAATATGATAACTAACACAATTACGATAATTCAAGTCATTTCTCTTTGATACACCTAAAATGATGACTGTTGAGCTAGATTAGTTACTCATTATGCAAGGGATCATCCATAAAGTCTCACAACTGATATTATAATTGGAACTTCAAATGGGATTCATTTACTATTGAAATCTGAATTGGGCGACGTTAAGAAAGACAGAAAAGTGTAAAATACTCAAATGATAATAACATGGCGCCAAGATGATTTGAGAACTGCATTTTTATCAATGCAAACATGATACAATGTCCGCATGAATATCAAAATGGCTTTTGCATGTTTCTTTATTTATAAGTTTTCCCTCCTTTCAGATGAAAGTGGACTAATTGCGGTCAAGATATGTCCGTTTTCTTTTATTCTTTAAAATTTGTGAAAAGGGGAAAATCGCTTGATCATATGTCTCAGTGTACGTCCGACAAGATATTTACACTTTTTTCTTTATTTATCAGAACATTTTACTTGTTGTATCATTGTGTACCAGTACGTGAAGTTCGCATATATTATTAAAATGTGACAGTACATTTAATGTGTTTTTATATAATCTTTAATTCAGGACATTTTGCCTCTGATGAGCCAGCTGGTGAAAACGAAATGGATAGGAGATCAGCTTCAGGTGAAGAGAACAAGGTCAAAGATCCGGAAAAAGAAAACATTAAAGAAGCGACTTTCACTGAAAGCAAAAGTCATAACGCGTCAGAAAGCACACGTTTCAAAGCAAAGAAATCTGAGAAGGGAAAATTTAAACAAAAGAGTTCTAAGTCAAAGAAACGACCTTTTTTCCTAAAGAAGTTAAAGGTCAAATTTGGTAAATCGAAGAAAGCTGATATTAAGCATATCAATGCATTACAAAAAGACATTGATGAAATAGAAAACTTAATGAGTTCTTTCAAAGCATTTGATGAAGACACAGATAAACATGAAACAACTGGACATACAAACAGTGAAAACAACGATGACATCGAAACAGATGTAAACACATTACCGGGGACATCAAGAAGAAAGTCCTACGTGCCTGGAATCGTAGAAATGGGTAGGAGAAAATCAATGTTTGAGGAAGCCATTGCAGCAAACAAAGAGGAGGAGGAGGAAAAAGAAACGGCATTATTTGAATCTTTAAAAAATAATAAGTTAGATCGACTGAAGAAAAGAGGATCTATTGCTCTTGCTCTACTGACACCAGATGAAGATGATTTAAAAGATGACACTATCGACAATACAAGTAAAATTTCACTCATAGAATCATTGACAAATTTGTTTAGGAGCAACAATAAAAGCAACAATTCTATGCGTGACACAGCCAACAGCAAACATTTAGAGTTGTCAAAGAGACACTTCAAGCACATACATTTGACACGACCGCTTTCGGAGCTCGGACAATATGTAAACAGTAAAACAGACTGCAAATCCCTAAGAAGTGGCATTTGTTCAAAACCATGTGACGTTTCACTCCCAACAAGACAGAATGATCTCAACCAGAATTCGATCAACAGCAAGTTTGATCTTGTTTCTTCAAAAGCAATTCAAAGTGTTCGTAATAAAGGTGTTTCTTTTGTTAATGACTCAATTCATAACGGTTGCTCTCTATGTGGCCAGAACCGGTGTTTGTATGAATCTGGCATTGGAAAGTATGTACTAAATATGCAGGCAAATCTGGTAAAAGTTGTCATACCATCACGTAAGAGGGTAAAGGAATGTTTAAAATCTATTATTATGGTAAACAATTACTTGTCTGATTTTGATATATTACAATTGTCATTGTATTCGGAATAGCAAATGAAAATATAATGTATTCTACATATGCAACGGTGCTATTATTATCACTACCGTAGTTCTTGTATTTTCAAGAACTGGACCGTTTAGAACGCGTAAAATGTATGGGGAAAGTATATCATATTGTATTGTAACTCTGTGTTTACTTCGTTGTGATCGAAGTTAGCCTCTTATGATAATTCATTTCTACTTTCTTCTAAGAATTTCTACTATTCTATGAATAGTAGTGAAAAAACTCGACCACCACAGTTTCAAGATTGTTTTCATATGAGGAACATTGTCTAGTGTTAGTTCTTATGATCCTTAGTCATTAAAGGAGTGACCAACCTAGCATAAGTAGCGCACCTAAAAAAATGTAGGCGCAGGATGCCGCACTTACTGACCCTTGAGAAGATAAGAGATTCACAGACAAGGGTTTCAGGCATGGGTAACGATACTTTCCGACAAAAAAGAAAAACAAAATACACAATTAAGATGTATTATATGCAGTCATCTTTATTTGGAACATACAACGCATGCAAGTTCGCGGCCATCAGGGTACTCTTGGCAAGGTAGAGATCCACATTTTACCTCTGTAAAGAAGAGCAACTTTCCGTTCTGATCTGCTTCTCCGTGGTACACTGCCTCTGGGCTCACGTCAACACACGCGTAGTCACTTGCAGCATTGTGTAGCCTAAAGTCCGTCATGAGGTAACCGGTATATTCCATGGTCCAACCGGGGTAACAGTCTGTTCTTCCTGGTATCATAACTGTGGTTGGTCTTGGACTGCGACAGAGTACACAAGGTGCATCTTGGTCCTGCATATTTTGTGGAAATGGACTAAATGTGTTCGCATAGATGTAGTAGAGATGTACCCTCCTATGTTCTGTATGCCGTCGAGATATTTTGCCCATGTAGGATGTTGTGGGAGGCAAACGTAGCTTGCTGCTCCACCATCTACATCATACGGTGATCCAGCAGTAAAACCTTACAGGAACAAGAATTGCTAGATTTAGTGGTAAAACAAGTACGAAGGTAAATAATGGACAGACTGTTTCTGTAGGAAAAGAACACAGATTAATGGTAGATTGATTTAAACTGCCATTTAAAGTTTAATAACCCATAAAAATTAAAAATGGAGAAAGTATTGATTTTTTAAGGAAATATGTCATTGGGCATGAGTAGCTTTCATTTACTTTCACAAAGTTTGTGCTTTTATCAGCATATTTTGAAATATTATGATAACATTAACGTAATTCTATTTCTTTAGGGTAAGGATTTTTTATATTAACGAGACAAATATGTAACGAAATTTGTTTCGTAAATATTCATGGCAGGTTTAAGGTCAAAGTTAGCATGCTTAAACTTCTCTTCCATTGTTTAAAATCATGTTTGCACTACTTTTAGAAAAATCAAATGTTTTAATTAAAATGCTGTTTTAACTGAGATAAAATCAAATGCTGAATTTCCACTTGTGTTCATTTTAAACCCGGATTGAGGCATCTAGTGGATTCAGAACATCGAAATAAGTTCCAGTGAGAGTATAATTTTCTGATATATTCTGTTTTCTAAAACGTTTCTACAAATGCGACAATATGCCGTTTTCATCTACGGAAATAGCCTATCGATGCTACGATTTTGTGCCCGTATTATGACTACAACTTTATATCCTTAGGTGTATTTAGGTATGATCATACTAAATTGGTGAGAACCGGTATAAGGCTATTTTGTCTAGGAACATGCGGGCCTACACTATGCATTTGATTGCTGATTGGCTGAAAATAAGTGGATGCATAAGGGAGTAATTGTTTAAAATTATTTGCTGGATGATAGATCACGAATGAAATGGGGAGAGACAAATCTGGATATAAACTACAAATGAAAAATATGGTATTTGAAAATACTGACATTTTTGGTCGGCGACCACTAAAAGTGCACCGAAACTAGAGGTGGTGTCATTCAGCTCCAAATTAATGGCATAAAGCATTGGATACCATGGATAAATTTTGCTATTTTTATTTGGGACAAGGATGATTTTGTGGAATAAAATGCATTTCAGCAGTCGGTGAGAGTGTGCGTAGTAGCACTGGCCGAAAATCTTAAAATGCAAGTCTATGGAAATGTATTTAGCATACTTATACATCAGAAAGAAATTTCGTTAACGCTGTCTTTTTTTTAAAACAGTTGCTTGTAATCTTACCCGAATACACTTTGTCTGTTCCATTTCCATCACATGTAGTTTTACCCCATCTCACATACGTAGAGCCTTGCTCTGAAAAAAAATGTGTTACTTCAAGAACACTCTTTTTTATACAGCAACGCACGGTTCACAAGCTCGGAGGCTCACACATGTACTGTGTTTCTTGGTGAACCCTTTTGTGTCTGTAAATGCAGTCGGTATAATGAAATTATGTAAATTTGCGATAGAACAAATTCAAAGACACTGTGCATTGAATTTTAATGGTTTTATCCTTTTCATATTACTTCACTATGCCTTTGGATTGGGTATAGCGCCGGAAATTAAACCTAAATATTGCGTATTCGAATCTCGTCAGCGGAATTTTACTGCCACATCCACAGTTGCTTCTTCAGTTCAGTATTATTATTGTTGTATTGATTTTAGACCAAAGTTCTTGCAACTACCCTAAAAAATTGCATTCATGAGTGTTGATCAGTATTCGCACCTTAAGATGAGACTGTAATGGCCGCAGCGAAATTCCGCTGCCAAGAATCTAAGAGACAGGAGTCTGATTCTGAACTCAAACACCACATTTCTGACCATGTTTATTGAAAGAAAAAGTTGCAACCGATTCAAAACGTTCAAATTAGCCATATGCTTTTTACTTAGCACTCTTTGTTAGTATTTATATTTTAAGCCATAAATCGCGCCATTACTATAAAGAAGAATGGAAAATTTGCCCTTACCCTTTTCCAACGTTGCTATCTTTGAGTTAAGTGTCTGTATTTCCAGACGCAATTTTTGGAACTCAAGGGCTACGTCATCTCCACTGTGCAAAACAAGCCTTTTCTGATTTTCGCTGTCCGCACATTGAAACAACAAAACAATTATAGAAAATTTTACAATAAGCATTGTTCCTTGCGTTCAGCGACCACTTTGTGAAGACATTGTTGTCAAGAGTACGTTATGACAGCAATGATCTCGACATTGTTATCTTAATAGTAGTGTTCTTATCTATTAGTGTAGATCTAATACTTGACTATCAAATGTGTTCGCATTTATGCGTAACCTAAAGGAAGACAAGATTTGATAGTATAAATTTCTTTAACATACAAGCAAGGATCTCAAAAAAGTAGACACAAAAAACTCAAACATCTGAAAAATCTTGGTTATGAATGCGAAATTCAGTTCCGGCAAAGAAGGCAACCTGCTAGAATAAAAACATTGAACTAGTAAAAACGCTGAGTGTTCGCCAGACGGTTTAAGGATAAACAAACAATACATGTATTAGATACAGCATTGTGTCAATTAAAAGCTTAATATACCTTAAAAAATCTTACACCTCTTGCATAACTCTAAAACATTACATTTACGTCTGTCAAGATTGCAATATAGTTCTTATTTTTTTAAACTGATCTGTTGTAAAGTTTCGACAGAAGATGAGTCAACTTGAATCTGAATTTAGAAATTATGAAATCATATCAATCTGAAAGTACATGTATATACAAACAACGCACATTAAAAATATCAAAGTTACTACCCCGAACAATATACAGTTCCGATCGGAGCTCACCCAATCAAATCGCTGTGATTAGCAAAAATCTAATCGAATTTAGACCGGAACTGGTTGTTTAAAATGAAATGCAACAGTTGTCCATAGTATATCAAGATGAGACCGTGCATTTCTCCCTCATGCCCAAATCATCTGAAAACATGTTCTGTAAGACAAATTGAATAAGGTGTTATAGTTATAACAACGGGCTAATACAAGCAATTTTTAGATAGATTTTTGGACATTTTGTGATTAAAAATACACCCTTCATTTCCATTTGGACACATCACTGACGCAACGAGTAACATAAGTTCACTCAGGTCGAGTTTCTGTATCTGTTTTCAAAGCTGGTCATTGCTTTCAATAACCCACTTGAAAACAGATGAAAAGCAACAATGTATTATTTCAAGAAAGATGTTTCAGACCGTTTTTGATCTGTTTCTTTTCTGTGGTCAGAATTGCCATCTGAAAACGATTTGACTTTTTTCACAACGACTGCTTACAGGCATAATAAAGTAATGTAACACTTGCAGATGTTTTCAAATTCTGCAAGCAAAACTTAACCTGTTTCAATTGAATTAAAATATGTCAACTGTCTTTAAAACTAAGTCACTAGACAAAATTAAAGAGAAAATACATTGATAAACCAGTTGACGGAAATGGACAAAACATTACTAGTATATGTAGAATCCTTGCATTCACTCCTACAAATACACGTTCCTATGATCTGAAATTTCTGTCACTTGTTGTCAAACCACCGAAAACGTTCGCAATAGATCACCGAATAGTAGGCGCATTTGAAAAGGCATGTATATAGATAAATACATTCTAAGAAATTAATAATGAAATTGGCAAATTGCACATTTATGCTTTATAGATAAACAAAACATCCCTCAATCTGCTTTTCATTGTCATTGTTACATATGATTTTTTTCTGATATTTCTTCCCTTTGCTTTTACAAGGGCTTGGGACCTTCTAGCTATTGCTGCTAATTACTAGGCATTATGAGAGAGAATTAGCAATTTCATACATCATTTATCTAATACTTTTTTTTTTTTTTTTTTTTTTTTTTTTAAAATTTTTTTTTTTTTTTTTTTTTTTTTTTTTTTTGTTTTTTTTTTTTTTTTTTTTTAAATTTTTTTTTTTTTTTTTTTTTTTTTTTTTTTTTTTTTTTTTTGTATTTTTTTTTACCAATAAAAATTTTTTAACCTTTTTTTTTTTATTATGTTATATACTAGTATAATACAATTGACAAATTTATAATCCTTTAAAGTTTACCTGGACATTTATTCAATGATACTCTTTTCTGTTGACAAAGTCAGCTTCGTTGACCTGGAATGTACATGCCATTGCTCAAGTTTAAAAAGATTTCTAAAACACCTACTACCTCACATCAGATGTAAAATACACTGATTAACAGTAATGCTACAATAGTCATGTGCTGAGGAAACCAAACCCCAATGACAATATACTTTTTATCTGAAGCAGATCTGAATATATGTAATGAAAATAGTTAAAGTATATTAAGAAGCATCCGTCACTTTAAGGACTTGAATACTGGACTAAATTTCAAGATCTCTTGGACAGTGAAATATTGACATTATCTGGAGATAAACCAAATAAATACAATACTGCAATACACTACTTGTCACGTTTAAAGGCATTAGACGTTATTGTGAAACCAACAGTCAATTCTATTTGTAAACATTTGCCATTTTTCATACAAGTCAGTCAGTTAACTCTTATTCTGCTTGAGTGAGAGATATTTCATTTTCAATAAGTGTAGATCATGATTAGTATAATTTCAATTCACCCATGGAAGGGGGTTTGATAGTCAAGCGATTCGCGCACTGGACATTATTTCCTTTTGACCTATAGTTTTGTTACCGGCCGCCAATGGCAACATAAATTTCAGACAGATATATTATCTTTACTTTTACCACATCAGGGAGAGCACTTCGGTGTCTCTATTGTTAAACTAGCAGCTGTGTTCCAGTCGTTTTCGAAAAGTATTATTTAGGCTTGCATGAAAAAATAAGGGAGCTTAGATAATTATCTGTAGCAAAGCATCCTCAGATGTTTTTTTTTCATAATTTATTTCTTTGGTAATTTATTGTAAAGTATGTTCAGTATGAAATATGGGCATTTCGGACAAAATGTACTTGTCACAAGTTCCCGCTCTAGCACATCAAACGTTTGAGATAAGAATTTTCTCAGAACTCTTTAGCGAAAGCCTAAGTGAGACAATTTCAGGGTAGGACTCAGATTTGAGTTGAGACTTTGCCCTGATCTAACGTTAGTGAAAGTTAAGCCAGTGTTCTAATGATCTGCGTTGTGAAACAATTTTATGGCGGTGTCTCCTGCCGAGTTCCACGAAGAGAAAACGGTATCAATTACCCAAAGTAAGAACCTGAACCAATTCTTCAATTGCCATGACGGGAGAACCCAAATTAAAAATGAAACCAATCTATTTCGACCGTCAGTTGTATATTCATACAAAATAATAAACGACAAAGTATATTGTACAAGAAGTTGTGAGATAGTGAAGACAACTTTTTATATCCCCCGAACACAAGGTGTAAGGGGGGAGGGTATACTGTATTCAGCTTGTCTGTCCGTCCGTCTGTCTGTCTGTAGACGCAATCTTGTGGACACTAAATCTCCAAAACACCTGGTCAGAATTTTCTAATACTTCACAGAAGTGATAAGTACAATGCCAAGTTGTGCATGGTCTATGTTTCAGGTCTCTAGGTCAAAGGTCAAGGTCAAAGGGGCTCGAGATAGTTAAGTCTTGTGGACGCTTCATCTCCAAAACCCCGGGTCAGAATTGTATGTTCCTTCACAGAAGTAATGAGTACAATGCCTAGTTACACATGGTCTATGTTTCAGGTCACTAGGTCAAAGGACAAGGTCACACGGGCTCGAGATAGTAGCATCTTGTGGACGCCAAATCTCCAAAAACTCTGGTCAGAATTTTTTGTTCCTTCACAGAAATGATAAGTACAATGCGTAGTTGTGTATGATCGATGTTTCGGGTCACTAGGTCAAAGGTCAAGGTCACAGGGGCTAGAGATAGTAAAATCTTGTGGACGCTAAAATCTCCAAAACCCTGATCAGAATTTAATGATACTTAACAGAAGTGATAAGCACCACGCCTAGTTGCGCACCGTCCATGTTTCGGGTCACTAGGTTAAAGGTCACAAGGACTTGAGATAGTAAAATCTTGTGCGCTTTTAATCTCCAAAACCCCTGGTCAGAATTTAATTATACTTCACAGAAACCTTAAGTTGCGCAGGTCTAATAATTAAAGCATAAAAAATTACATTAAATTTTATCTCCTGTGTCAGTGGGATACTCGGGAGGTATTCATCACCTTCAATGATAGTTCTAGTTAGGTTGTTTTCAGCAGCAGTTATGGTATTTCTGATTTTGAAAGACGAGTTAAATACATTCGTAATGCCTGTGAGCGATTGTTGCCACCTTACCAATCCTTAGCAGAAGATAGATTGGATTGAGAAAATCTCTGCACTCCGTATAAATCGCTTGACGGAAATGTACCAAGCTCAAACATAATTCTCACGCGATTCAAAAGTGGTTTAAGTCAGGACAATTTATGTTCAACGCATCTTTATTTCAAACATACAACACTTGCAATTTCGCTTCGATCGGAATATATTTGACAAAACAGAGATTCACATTTCATTTCCGTCTGATAGAACAGCTTTCCGTTTTGGTTGTCTTCATCGTGTACACTGCTTCTTGATCAATGTCAACACACGCATAGTCACAAGCAGCTTCATAATTATTGTGGTCTGTCATGAGGTATCCGGTATATTCCATGGTCTAGCCGGGGTAGCAGTCTATTCTTCCTGGTATCATGACTGTTGTTGGTCTCGGACTCGTACAAAGTACACAAGGCGCATTTTGGCCCTGAATATTATTTGTTAAGTTAAGTTACATTTTTTTAGTTTAGTTTAAGTTTAGTTTAATATTATTTTATTGTTCTATGTACAAATACACTTATAACATTTGAATAGAAACATATTAAATACATTTGATAAGTGGACTGGGCCACGATAGATGCCAAAATAGCTTTTGCATGTCCTTTATTTATAAGTCAATGCCTGATGCAGCCAACAACAAACCTTTAGAGTTGTCAAAGAGACACTTCAAGCAGATGCCTTTTTCACGATCGTTTTCGGAACTTGAACAATATGTTAACAGTAAAACAGACAGCAAATCACTCAGAAGTGATATTTGTTCAAACACATGTGATGTTTCTCTCCCAACAACACAGAATTAATTATCTCGACCAGAATTCAACTAACAGCGAATTTGAATTTAAAGTGTTCGTAATAAAGGTGTTACTTTTGTTAATGACTCTAATCACAATGGTTGCTCTCTATGTGGTCAGAACCGGTGTTTGTATGAATCTGGCATTTGAAAGTATGTATTAAATGTGCAGGCAAATCTGGTAAAAATTGCCATACCATCATATGAAAGGGTGAAGGATCTATTATTATGGTACACAATTACTTGTCTGATTTTGATATACTACAACAGTTGTTCTGTCATTGTATTCAGAATAGCGAATGAAAATATAATGAATTTTACATTTGTAAAGGTGCTATCATTATAACCGTAGTTCTTGTGTCTTCAAGGACTGAACCGTTTTGAAAACGTAAAACTTGGAGAAAACTATATTTTGTTGTATTGTAATGTTGTGTTACTCCGTTGTGATCGAAGTGAGCCTCTTATTGTAATTCATTTCTACTTTCTTCTAAGAATTTCTACTTTTCTGTAAATAGTTTAAAAAAACTCTACAACTACAGTTTCATGATGTCTTTTTTTATTGTCTAGTGTTGGTTCTTATGGTCCTTTGTCATTAAATGAGTGACCAACTTAGCGTAAGTAGCGCACCTAGACATTTTTTTCTCAGGATCCTACTGAATGTAGGCGCTGGATGCCGAACTTACTGACCCTTGAGAAGAAAAGAAATTGACAGATAAGGGTTTCAGACATCACGGTAAACGATACTTTCTGACAATAAACAAAAACAAAATACACAAAAGTGAATTACATGCAGTCATTTTTATTTGGAACATACAACACATGCAAGTTCGCGCCCATCAGGATACTCTTGACAAGGTAGAGATCCACACTTTACCTCTGTAAAGTAGAGCAACTTTCCATTCTGATTGGCTTCTCCGTGGTACACTGCCTCTGGGCTAACGTCAACACACGCGTAGTCACTTGCAGCATTGTGTTGCCTATAGTCCGTCATGAGATAACCGGTATATTCCATGGTCCAGCCGGGGTAGCAGTCTGTTCTTCCTGGTATCATGACCGTGGTAGGTCTTGGACTGCGACAGAGTACACAAGGTGCATCTTGGTCCGGCATATTTTGTGGAAACGGGCTAAATGTGTTCGCAAAGATGTCGTACTCTGTACCAGAGATGTACCCTCCTATGTTCTGTATGCCGTCCACATATTTGGATGTTCTGGTAGGCAAACGTAGCTTGCTGCTCCACCACTTACATCATATGGTGATCCAGCGGTAAAACCTTACAGGAACAAGAATTGCTAGATTTAATGGTAAACATGTACAAAGGTAGATAAGGGACAGACTGTTTATGTATGACAAGAACACAGATTAATGGTAGACTGATTTAAACTGCCATTTAAAGTTTATAGCCAGTAAAAATTACAAAAAGAAGAAATTGTTGATTTGTTAGGAAATACGTCACTGGACCATGAGTGGCTTTCATTTACTTACACAAACTATGTGCTTTTATCAGCATCTTTCGAAATATTATGATAACAATTACATAATTAAAGTTCTTCAAATTACTGAATTCTGTTAATAAAACAAAGTTTCGAAAGTATTCATGGCAGGTAAGAGGTCAAAGTTAGCATGTTTAAAACTTTTCTTCCATTGTCTAAAATCACGTTTGCACTACCTTTAGACAAATCAAATACTTTTTCCACTGACATAAAATCTAATGCTTTATTTCCACTGGTGGTCATTTTAAACCTGGATTGAGGCATCTAGTGGATTCAGAACATCAAAATGAGTTCCAATTTCACGAAAATACTTAAATAAATACTTAGTAACATGCTTAACTTATTTCAACACTTATCAACCCCTTGCATGTATATTATTTTAAAGAATTAAACTTTTTCAGAATCGTATTTACCCATTTATCACAATTATATATACACTTGCAGAAAATGTTGTTTTAGCAAGTAATTTACACTGAGTAAATTCTTAAGATTCTTAAAATTCTTAACTTGTACTCAAATGAATTTTTGCTCAATCTGACTTGTATTTAGTATTATATAATATTTTTGTTCTTTCAACATGTTAATTTCATTAAAAATATACTACTGTTTCAAATGACGATGAGAAACATTATTATTTTTAGTGACATTTAGACTTCAAAATAACTTAGTTAAGCAATTACTTAAGTATTTTCGTGAAATCGGGGCCTGGCCTGAGGTATCTAGTGGATTCAGAACATTGGAATAAGGTCCAGTGAGAGTATAATTTTCTGATATCTACTATTTTCTAAGAGGCTTATAAGTTATAAGTATTTGACATCATGTATAAATATTGCAATTTTTATGTGGGAGTAGGATGATTCTGCAAAATAAAATGCATTTCAGCAGTCGGTGAGAGTGAGCGTAGTCGCAACTCTATGGAAATATATTAAGACTACTTATACCTCAGAATGAAATTTCGTAAACGCTGTCTTTTTTAAAACGTTGCTTGTAATCTTATTGTTCTATTCCCATCACATGCAGTTTTACCCCATCTCACATACGTCGAGCCTTGCTCTGAAAACAAAAAAGTGTAACTTCAAGAACACTCTGTTAGGAACATCAACGCACTGTTCACAAGTTCAGAGGCTTACACGTGTACCGTGTTTCTTCGTGATACCTGTTGTGTCAGTCGGTATGACGAATGTATGTAAATTTGCAATAAAACAAATTCAAAGACATTGTGCATTGAAGTTTAATGGTTTTATCCTTTTTTCTATTATTTGACTATGCCTTTGGGTAGGGGTATAGCGCCGGAAATTAGACCTAGTTATTGCGAATTCGAATCTCGTCAGCGGAATTTTATTGCCACATCCACAGTTGCTTCTTCAATTAAAAATTATTATTTTTATATGGATTTTAGACTTACGTTTTTGCAACTTATATTAACTACCCTCAACGATTGCATTTTTGAGTTTTGATCAGTATTCGCACCTAAAGATGAGACTGTGATGGCCGCAGCAAAAATCTATGAGATAGGATTCTGAACTAAAACAACACATTTCATACCTTTCTGACTATGTTTATTGAAATAGAAAGTTACAAAAACGTGATTCAAACCGATTCAAAACGTTCAAATTAACCAAATGCGTTTTACTTAGCACTCTTTCTTATTATTTAGATCTTAAGCCATAAAATCGCGCCATTACTATGAAGAAGAATGGAAAATTTGACTTACCCTTTTCCAACGTTGCTATCTTTGAGTTAAGTGTCTGTATTTCCTGACGTAATTTTTGGAGCTCAAGGGCTACGTCATCTCCACTGTGCAAAACAAGCCTTTTCTGAGTTTCGCTGTCCGCACATTGAAACAACAAAAGAATTATAGAAAATTTTACAATAAACATTGTTCCTTGCGTTCAGCGACCACTTTATGAAGACATTGTTGTCAAGAATACGTTATGACAGCAATGATCTCGATATTGTTATCTTAATAGTAGTGTTCTTATCTATTAGTGTAGATCTAATACTTGACTATCAAATGTGTTCGCTTTTATGCGTAACCTAAAGGAAGACAAGATTTGATAGTATAAACTTATTTTACATACAAGCAAGGATCTCAAAAAAGTAGACACAAAAAAATTCAAACATCTGAAAAATCTTGGTTATGAATGCCAAATTCAGTTTAGGCAATTCAAATCAATAGTTTATTCAGCATAAAGCATAATACAACGCTTATAGCCTATAACAATGAACACAATATTGTGGTACAGATAAAATGAAAAACAGTTTACAGAAGAGCAACAGTTTAAATACGTGAACGTGTTAATACAGGTTCACATCGAATGCTACTGATTTTCATACAAAAATCAACACATTTGTTTGGAGAAAAAAGAATAAAATATAGATCGTATCGATATCGTGCGATATCGTCGCTTTGTGATGTATGTATACATATACTTATGATATCCAGATATGTCCAAGGGAGACAACTTTTGCAAGTTAAAAACAATATTATCAAAAGAAGTCTTCCCTAAAAATTAACAATGATTTGTGCATATTGTAATGTTTACAAAAGATATGCGTGCTTTTTGTATTAAGATTATTTCATATAGAAACAGTTTCTATGCCAGAAAATGATATGAAATGAAATATTACAAGAATTCACACCATGTACACCTGTAAACTTGCAATTGTATGATACAAAATCTAACATCAGCAAATTACTTGAACTATGAAATTCATAGTTTCATAGCATAATATATGTATTTTGACAAACTAAAAATAACACTTTTGGACTTTGAAGACATAAGTTTTTCAAACTTCTTTTAGTTCGGCCAGTGACAGAAAATATAGTTTAAAGTATTGTTTCTTATATCACGGTATTTAGGACAGACTAATAGAAAGTGATATTCACTTTCTAATATTTTCATACTGCACGATAAACAGTTTCTATCTTCTCTTTGGATATTAGAGTATCGTCCAGCTTCTATTTGTAGATTATGTGATGAGGTTCTGAATCTCGCAATGGCACTTCTATGTTTGCTATCACTTAATACTTCTAGATATTTTTCCATTTCAAATTCATATTTAAAAATACAGTAAGATTGTAAACGACTAGAATCATTAATATTTGAGTACAATTTCTGTAAAAATACATCAATAATTCTCTGTTTTATTAATTCAAAAGGAATAATGTCCAACTCAAATTGTTGATCCCACAGGTAATTGAATCCGTGTTCCTGTAAAATATTTTTTATCTGAAAAGCCCATTTTGTGGTTCTATATGTTTGGGTAAGATCTGTATCGGTTTTTAACATCAAAAATATTTTCTTTACCAGAGATGATTCACTGTGCTTTAATAATTCGATCCAGTACTAAATCATGTTTATTTTACGGTAGATAGCCAATGGTAATCTTCCTAACTCTCCGTAAAGTGCTTCAAGATTTGTTGACCTTTTAACGCCTAAAACACGTCTGAGGAATTTTCTATGAACAAGTTCTACATCTGTCGTTCATGCATTCCCCACACCTCTGATCCGAAATTTAAAATTGACGAGACCAATGTATCAAATAATTTACATTTTTGAGCTACCGGTAGCTCTATGTTGTTGAGAATACTAAACAGATTATACAGTGCATCTGAAGCATGCTGGGCAATACATTTTTGTGTACGGTACCAATTTCCATTTTTGAAAAACGTCATTCCTAAATACTTAAAGGAGCTTACCGTTTCAATTAACTCGTTATATAGGTGAAAATTATAACATGAATGTCTACCTTTTTCAAAGACCATTGCTTTGGTTTTTGATACATTAATATTCAATAATTCTCGATATCATTTAACATAAATTGTAATGTTTCAGGCGATTTGGCGAAATTTACTTGATCGTCTGAATACAAGAGAATAAACAATTTTAATTCATTTACTGTGAAGATCAGCGTTTATATTTTCCATGATGTTATTCACGAATAACATAAAGAGTAACAGTGAGCTCGGGCATCCTTGTTTCAAGCCCATCTCGGAATCGAAAAAGTCAGATAATGAAGATTTATATCGGACACACAATTTTACTACGGAGTACATAGACTTTATGGCTTTAACCATTTTACAACTTACGCGTTCAACTAAGGAACGTTCGATTAATTTTGTCAAAGCATTTTTCATAATCTATAAAGATTGCATATAGCTTTCCACGAGAATTTACTACCTTTGATATAACTGAATCGTCAATGTATCTGCGTTAATCGTGTTGTGTTTCAAATAAGGCAACCAGCTATAGAATAAAAACATTGAATTAGTAGCCAGCCGAGTGTTTGCCAGAGTTTTAGGATAAACAAACAATACATGTATTAGATACAGCATTATGTCAATTAAAAGCTTTAAGCTACTCGCTCTCAATTACGGTTGAAAATTTTTTTTCAAAAAATTTACATAATTATACATAAATATAAAACTAAAGGCTGTTTGCAACGCTTTTGAATTTGGTAGCGTATATTTTGAAATTTAGAGATAAACGTGGCTGGAGCCTTTTTAAATGACTTTATGTTCTCAAATACGTTATTTACATGCAGTTTGAAGAACTTTACTTTTTTACCAAAATCTGAGAGCGAGCAGCTTTAAAGGGGCACTCCATACATGTAGCAGATTTTATTCTCGAAACATAGATTATGTGTTCAATGAACGTCAAATGATAATTTCAAAGAAAACCCTATGGCGAAAAACGCCTCATTTAACCACAATTAATCAATATAGAGGCTTTCTGTAATAAATCGCATCCACCAATTAACTGTACAACAACAACTCTACATAGATTATTGAATGGTTTACGGTACTGAAACATATGTTAAACCGTTGATTTTATCGATAATGACTGGGAATGCATAGCTGAAACTTTTAGGTTAAGTTGTAAGACTTCCAAAGATTCTATTATTTATGTTTTAGTTTCTAGTTTGGCATCAGTTATATGGTATGTCCCTTTAATGTGCCAAAAAAATCTTACACCTCTTGCAGAACTCTAAAACTTAACATTTACGTCTGTCAAGTTTACAATATAGTTCTTATTTCTTTTAATGATCTGTTTTAAAGTTTCGACAGAAGAGTCCAACTTGAATTTTAATTTAGCAATAATTATGAAATCATATCTTTTTAAAGTACATGTACATACAAACAACGCACATTAAAAATCTCAAAGTTGCTACACCTAACAATAAAAAGTTCCGATCGGAGCTCACCCAATCAAATAGCTGTGATTAGTTTGTAGAAATCTAATCGAATTTAGATCGGAACTGGTTGTTTAAAATGGAATGCAACAGTTGTCCATAGTATATCAAGATGAGACCGTGCATTTTCTCCCTCATGCCCAAATCATCTGAAAACATGTTCTGTAAGACAAATTGAATAAGGTGTTAAAGTTAAAACAACAAGCTAACACAAGCAATTTTTAGATAGATTCTTTGACATTTTGTGATTAAGAGTACACTCTTCATTTCCATTTGGACACATCACTGACACTACGAGTAACATAAGTTCACTCTGGTCGAGTTTCTGTATCTGTGTTCAAAGCTGGTCTTTGCTTTCAATAACCCACATGAAAACATGAAAAGCAAGAATGTATTATTTCAAGGAAGATGTTTCAGACTGTTTTTGTCTGTTTTGCTGTGATTAGAATTGCTATCATCAAACGGTTTGACAGTATTCACAACGACTGCTTACAGGCATAATAAATCTTTAAACAATTGGCGATGTTTTCACATTCTGCAAGCAAAACTTAACACGTTTCAGTTGAATTAAAACATGTCCCCTGTCTTTCAAACTAAGTCACTAGACAAAATTAAAGAAAAAATACATTGATAAACCAGTTGACGGAAATGAACAAAACATTACTAGTATATGTAGAATCCTTGCATTCACTCCTACAAATACACGTTCCTATGATCTGAATGCCGTCCAGATACTAAGGCCAGGCTGGAAGACAGACGTAGCTTGCTACATCTCCCTCTAAGTCGTATGTTAACCCTGAGGTGAAACCTTTAAAAGCATTTTACCTGAATTAAAGTTATATGTTTCGGTCCAATTACAGAGAGGACCTACATCTATTTAACCTTTTAACTTTCTCCATATTAGACATTTATATTTCAACAGACCTACTGATACTTTTATTTATTGATATAAGCAGACTCTCATCCTGGTCACATAAACGCTACAAGCTCCGTAAGAGTAGGCTTTTAGTCGAAATTTTGCAAATCGCACGGAGTCCGTACGGACATCGTTGACTCTTGCGAGCATCGTACGGATCTTTTGAACTCGTAGAGGACTCGATAACTCGGTAAAAATGTTTCACCGAGCTCACAAGTTCTCGTCGAGCTCGTAGGCATTTTTGAAGTCGGGAACAGCTCGCAAGGGCCCCTTACGGGCACCACAAGAGTCCCGGTAGAGCTCATACGGGCATCGTAAGACGTCCGTGCAGATTTGGAACACTGCGAGGCCCGTTAGAGTGTGCCGATGCTCGCACGACCATCGCAGGGGAGTCGCACGGTCAAAGTACAATGTTCGTACGATACTACAGACCCCGGGTTATTTATGTTTATTACATCCTTTCAGGCGGATGCGGACTATCTGCGGTCAAGATTTGTCTGTTTTCTTTTATTAAAAGGAGGAAAACCCTAAATCATATGTCCCATTTTAGATGTTCACACTTTTTCAATTTACTCGCATTGTTGTATCAGTGTGTACTGTTGTGTTTTTGGGTTTTATTATATACATTTTATTAGTACTATTATAGTTCTACTTTCTTTATTCTAATACTAGTACTGTTAGAATCTGTACCCATTTCACCCCTTAGAGCGTCTGGTTTTCAGAGAACAAAGAGATAGCATTGTAGCTTCATAAATCTTTGGGCTGGCTATACTGTAGGTTACATATAGCATCCCTATGCTTCACCTTCTGATTTAGTATGCTACACTCTTTATAAGGAACGTGCTGACAGGTCTATTATGCTATCTCCCATATTTAGACCAAAGGGTATATAAACAGAGGTTGCCATTTTCTCAGGGAGTGAGAGGATATTGTAGACTTGGAGTTAGATGGATTGAGATTTAGATTTAGATGGTCGAAGGGGAGATACTTTTAGGATGATAGGATCTGTATGAAAGAGATGTACTATAATATGTGTTGTACGTAATTCATATTAGTTTAAAGATACCATGAAAATAAAGTATATGTATATGTTGGACTAGATTGTTCGTTATGTTTAATTATATCTGTAAGAAAAACGAGTGGAAAAGAAATAATCCACAAAAGTACAGATACGTGAATTTCGCATATATCATTAAACAGATTGTCACAGTTTCAGCATTTTTTCATAGGTTCATAAGCACATTTTCTATTGTTGGTTCTTATGGTCCTTTGTAATTAAATGAGTGACTAGCGCACTTGCAAATATATTTCTTAAGGATCCTACTGAATGTAGGCGCTGAATGCCGCACTTACTGAGAAGAAAAGAGATTCACAGACAGGGTTTCAGACATCACGGGTAATGAAACACGCATGACTGTAAATTCTGACAATAAAGAAAAACAACATACACAAAAATGAATTATATGCAGCTCATCTTTATTTGGAACATACAACACATGCAAGTTCGCGCCCATCAGGATACTCTTGACAAGGTAGAGAGCCACACTTAACTTCTGTAAAGTAGAGCAACTTTCCATTCTGATTAGCTTCTCCATGGTACACTGCCTCTGGGTCCACGTCAACACACGCGTAGTCACTTGCAGCTTTATAAGTCTTGTGGCCCGTCATGAGATATCCGGTATATTCCATGGTCCAGCCAGGGTAGCAGTCTGTTCTTCCTGGTATCATGACGGTGGTTGGTCTTGGACTACGACAGAGTACACAAGGTGCATCTTGGTCATGCATATTTTGCGGGAAGGGGCTAAATATGTTCACCATGATCTGGTATTCTGTACCGGAAATGTACCCTCCTATGTCTTGCACACCGTCCACATATTTAGCCCATGTAGGATGTTCTGGCAGGCAAACATAGCTTGCTGCTCCACCTTCTACATCAAATGGTGATCCAGAGGTAAACCCTAGGAAGAACAGGAATTGTTGCGATTTTAGTGGCACATAATGCACGTTATTAAATGAATTATTGTTTTTTATGCGAGAGAGTAGATAAATGGAAAATTTTATTCTTTCGAGTGGCATACCTATGCGTATGTACCACAAAGTTGTAGCTTTATCTCTAAAAGTGGACGAGAAAGTTATTGATACAATATTCGACTCGTTAGCACAAATCCCATTGCGTTCAAGTTTGGAATGTTAAATAAAATCTAGCTCATATGCTTATGTCCTGGTGTCAAAGTTAACTTAATGGCAACTTATTTTACGAGTTTTACGAAAAAAAAGTTAGTAATAGTCCACTGACATTATGCGCATTTTGAACATAGTGTATGTTTGTGACAGTTTTATAAAAGCAATACTTGGTTAATGTCGATTTAAATTTAGGTAAACGTTTCATAATTATGTCGCATTGAGTATTGAAATAGGTTCTATTCTTTAGAGAAGGATCGGACTGATAAGATGATAGTTGATTGTATCGTTGTTGATTTGGTGAGATTTAGGTATGTCAGAGAAATGTTATAGATACACTTGTTCATTTTTAACTTGACATATCTCATCAAATAAGGAAATCGAGTTTAGGAAAGGAATAAAATCTTAGTAGGCTGAAGTGTCAGGTGTCAAAGTTAACACTGGCAACAGGGACAACAGGTGTGCGGAAAAATTACAATTTTAGTAATGAATAGTCCACTGATTAAGGGTGATTTTATTTTGGCAAAATTATCGTTTCAGAATTCTAGAAGTTGAACATTTATGTAGAACATTTCTTCTCCTTTATACTTCTACCACCTACTACGTCTTAATACTGTCTCTAAACGTATTTATACAGCTCTAAAAGTTATATACAATGTACTATTGCTTTTTTTGGCTTTTTTGATTTAAAATACCAGTTTTACCTGAATACACCTTCTCTGTCCCATTTCCATCACACACAGTTACCCCATCTAACATACGTCGAACCTTGGTCTGTCAAGAAGAAAAAGTATTGTTTATTGAAATTCCTTATGCATAGCCTGAATAGCAGTCGGCGTGGGGCATGGACCCATGTTCCAAAAGGGACACCTCTACAAAACTAGTATATTAACATTTCTAAATCATTATATGTTTCTAAATAGTACATAAAACTATTCATACTATTTACAGGTAAAAATAAGTATTAAAACGATATGAGTTCATGACAAAGATACTTGCCTTTCTTCAACGTTGACAATTCTGATTTCAGGACAGATATTTCTTGTGCTTGAGTAATCTTCAATGCTTCTATTTCAGTTGTGTGATTAACCTTTAGAGCTTCGATTTCCTGTCGCAATTTTTGAAACTCAAGCGCTATATCATCTCCGCTGTGCAAAACAAGTCTTTTTTTAATATCGCCATCCGCACAGTTGAACAAAAAAGCAATTATAAAAACTTCCAGAAATGACATTTTGCTCTTTTTCAAGCAACTACGTTTTGCACTCATGTATGTCATAACAATTTTGTCAACAATATTTTATGATGGCATTGCTATTATTTGTAATCTTAAACATGGCATTCTTATCTTGAAGGTGTCATATTTTGACATTGCTCTAACAAATGTACTAGGACCAAACATGTACTAATATAAACGATCATATGTAACTAAAAGAATGCAAGGTCTGATATTGCTATGCCAACATATTAGTTTTTTCTGAATACTTGTAAGACTTTCTCATAATTCTACAGTTGAGTAAACAATGTGAGCAAAGAAGCACTATACCATGGAGGAGCCAACCAGAACAGCAAGTCACTCTATCTGTCAGAAGTGCGATATGGATCAGTACCAGTAACCCGATGTACACGAACATGCGTTGTACTTAATTTGTCTTGATTTCAACTAAAATTAAGTACTCTGAGCTCGTTTAAGGATTAAAAGTTTGTGTGAGATCGTATAGCTTTAAAAAGTTGTAAAATTAGTTCACCTCTTCCCACTTTTACTTTTATACTAACCTTTTAGAGAGGCGACACGCACCTGAAGGTTCCAAATTTTTTAGTAAAGAAGTTCGATTATTTCATACAAGAAGTCTGTAGCTTTTCTTCTTTCTTTTGCCACAGTATTCTATTTATAGTTCTGCGGTGCTGTAATGGTACTAAAACAGGTTGTTAAATGGTTTACTGGCACATGAGTCACGGGTAGAGTAAATTTCAAAGGACTTCAGAAAGATGTTAATTTGCTGATGCCCCCGTCAATACACATTTAATAAATTCAGGTCCATACCTATAAAATGTTTAGGACCTCTCATGCATAAAACTATCAAATTATCCCTACCGTGTCCCAGTTAAAACCTGGTGGACACATCTAAGATTTAATTATTTTTGTATTTTGACCTTGATATAGATTTGGAAAAGTTTCACAATACATGGCTAGTCGGTCCAAATTATCATTATCATAGAAGACATGTTGTTACTGAAAACATGAAAACGTGGCACGTATTTTTCATACCCGATTTCACTCAATAGTTTTGTTAAACTTAATGTCTGTACAACATCAGTTTATTCAGTAAACTAGTTTGGCATACCCCTGAACATACTAACTTACTGAGCCTTACATGGTCGAGTTCAACCACTGTAAAGGTATATCTCTATCACACGCTTATTTCACGGCAAGAGTTTGTTTGTTAACGGCCGTGCGTGCTCAACGACTAGGGGATTATTTCTTTTAATTCTTTGGCTATTTTTTCGTAGATCTAAAACTCGACTTATTATTTCTAGAAATAAAAAATGGACTTTAGATACATTGTTCTTTTGGTGGCACTGGCAAGTTGTATCGTTTCTGAAGGTAATTCTTTTACATTTTATAGGCTTTTAAAAAAATTCATTTGGGATTTTAAAAGGACCCTTTTTACGAAAATTATATGTGTTTGTATCATGAAAACCAAAATTGATAATACATGTACATGTAATAAATATGGTAACTAACAGCTTTATAATCCTCTGTAACATGCAAGATGCTTTCTTTGTACAGCACTACAGATGTTTCACAATTATCTCATTATGTTTTACATATTCGAAATTCGACAATAAGTAAGATTTCGTTCCAAATTATGATGATGTACAGTGTTCCTAGACACACCTTGATTTCGGAAAACAGATGTTTTATTGTGAAATGATAGGGACACAGTTTTGTTACCAAATCGGCTTACTGGTTTGATAACCAGACAAACCTCCCCGAACGACACCACGCTAAAGATACAACCTCCTTAAAAAGACACACATTTTCTTTCCCATTACGTTAATTATATTTACGAAATCGACCTCTCCAGAACAACATCTCTCTGCAACAAACACATGTATATGTGTTCCCAGGGGTGTTCCCTCCTGAGATGTTGCACTATACAGTTAAACTTGTTAAAATGGTCACTTGGATCAGGCAGCTGCTTGCCCCAGACAGCTACAGCAAGTTGAAAATCAAACAAAAAATTTTCTGCTGCTACCGGCGTTTCATGTACCCCCCCCCCCGCCACCCCCCCCCCGCTTGCTCTCTTCTCAAAGGTTCATTTACGGTCTTCATTGTTAAAACATCAAAAATCAAATTAACGAAATAAACCGTTTCACACACACACAAAAAAAGAAAACTGTTTATTAACTGCATTATTGCGTCTTCATTTCAAAGTGGTATAGTTTTTTATGTGCAAGATTTGTTTGTCTCTTTATTGACGATTCGTGTGGTTAAACATAGATACAAAATGTTAAAACCATCATTTTTCCCGGATGGGTGATTTAGGTTGTTTTTTTTTTTACATCGAATGATATGGAGCGCCTTTTTACTATTTTTAGACATAGCACCATCCGTCTGTGTGTCTATTCATTAACATACATCAGTTTCGTGTCCGGAGTATAACTTTGTCATCCATTACGGGACTTTTGATTAACTTGGCATAAATGTCCAAAACACATGCAGACGACGTGTCGTGCACAAGACTTGGGCACCTACCTTCAATATCAAAATCACATTTAGAGCCCAGAACCTTTTGCGTATAATATAGCGATATATATAGCTAGCTAGCGAGATATAGCTTCAACCCGCTGCCCTGAATATAACAAATAACAAGAGCTGTCCATAAGACAGCAAGCTCGACTATTGTCGGTGTTGCTAATAAAACAAAACTTTTATCAGTTTAATAGCAAAACACAATTCTGCTAACTATTAAGTGTAAACTAGGAAAGTGAATCATAAAAAAGTCAAAATCATCACTATATATCTAATTTTTGGTAAATTGATTGTTGATACAAAATGTACCCCTGAACATGCTAAGTTTGATATAACTACCATAAGGGTCTGAGATATGTGCATGAAAGTACCTTGCATGCAAAACTTTAACCAAATTTTTAAAAAGCGAACAAGGGCCATAATTGTACTAAATTTATACAAGAATTATCTGTCTGACTGTGTGACACCACTTAAAACATTAACAAAGTTTCAAGTCAATATCATAAGTGGTTACTGAGATATGTGCATGATAGTACCTAGCAGGCAAAACTTTAACCAAATTTTCAAAAAGTCAAACAAGGGCCATAATTTGTACTAAATTATACAAAGAGTTATCTGACTTGTCTGTGGACACCCTTAAGACATTAACAAAGTTTCAAGTCAATATCATAAGGGTTATGAGATATGTGCATGATAGTACCTAGCAGGCAAAACTTAACCAAATTTTCAAAGTAAACAAGGGCCATAATTTATATTAAATTTGTACAAGAGATTCTGACTTGACTGTGTGACACTTTTAAAAGACATTAATAAAAGTTTCAAGTCAAATCATAAGTGGTTACTGAGATATGTGCATGATAGTACCTAGCAGGCAAAACTTTAACCAAATTTAGTACCAGCAGGCAAAACTTTAACCAAACTTTCAAAAGTCAAACAAGGGCCATAATTTGTACTAAATTTATACAAAGAGTATCTGACTTGACTGTGTGACACTCCTAGAGACATTAAAGAAGTTTCAAGTCAATATCATAAGTGGTTACTGAAATATGTGCATGATAGTACCTAGCAGGCAAAACTTTAACCAAATTTTCAAAGTCAAACAAGGGCCATAATTTGTACTAAATTTATACAAGAGTTATCTGTCTTGATTGTATGACACCCCTAAATACATGAACAAAGTTTCAAGTGAATATCATAAGTGGTTACTGAGATATGTGCATGGTAGTACTTAGCAGGCAAAACTTTAACCAAAGCTGCAACGCCGACGCCGACGCACAAGTGACTGTAATAGCTCTCCATATTCTCCGAATAGTCGAGCTAAAAATGAATAATTTTGGGTGTCAAAATTTTTCAGTTTTAAGACATCTTGAGGGTAGGTGCTGAAAGATTTGAAGGAGTATGTTTAGGTTTATAGAGTTTCCTTAATTTCGAGGATCGTGTATATGCACCATCTTGATCTGTCCTTACCTTTCAGGAAATTGTCTACAATGCTACAGCTGTAATAATATTAAAGAACCGAAGTGTGGGAAAACTTGGGAACTGTCTGATGAGGACGCCGCTAAATACCTGGTAGAATGTATAGGAGACAATGTTGCATGCAAGAAACTGGACACAACAGACTCAAACAATGGTATGCTAGGGTGTTCTAGTTGTTTTTTGTTGTTTGAGTTAGGTGACTGTCTTTGGTATACTATGTGTTGTGCAGGGGTTGAGCACGGTCCTTTGTACATGATATGTGCGAAAGTACAATGTGCACCTATACCGGACTTACAAAATGTTGATTGGTGGTAATTATCTGGGCACTATTATATTCCTTCAAAGGGTTTTCATTCACTTGAAAATGTCCACAAAGAATCGTCTGCGTTTCTGTATCTGACATATCACGTCTGTGTTTCTGTATCTGATATATCACGTCTGTGTCTCTGTATCTGATATATCACGTCTGACCGACTAAACTTTCGAACACTGTTTAGGATGATGCAGACGTGAAAGAAAAAGTTTGGGGGTGACCACCGGCATAGGTCCATAATTAACCGACTCCCTATACAGTCTGATCTAGCTTTATACATTTCGTTTGAGTAGCGTGACATTATAAAGTATGCACGTATTTGTCATGGTGAATTCACATGTTGTGGTGGGTTTTTTTTGTATTTCAATAAATGCAAGGGATATGGTATTTGTTTCTGCATGACAGAACTAAAATTGCTGATGTGTTTTGTGATTGCATATACAAATTGTAACACATACGCTGTAAATATGTAGCTAATATAATTCTAAATGTCTGTTCAACACCTAGGTATGTCGCTGGTCACACGTTCTTGCTGGGGCACTAACACTACAGTGGAACTGGACGATGAATTTTACAGCTGCACAGATATTGCAAACCAGGGAACAGCCTGTTATTGCACTAATGGTAAAGAAGACGGGCCATGCAACGGAAAACAGCCACTACTGTCCTCAGCATCCATTTTTGTGTCATTGATTTCGGTTTTTGTTTGTTTATTCTTACTGAAATTGTGATTTAGTTGCGTGATCGGCATTTTTTCTGGATAAATCATGAAATTTGGCAACTTAAATATTGAAAACGATGGGTTTTTTATTCGAGCACGATCGATATCTTTCTCTGCATAAGCAAACGGACACCCCGGCTCTCTTTTGAGATTCACACTAAAAAATTCCGTATAGTTAACAGTGCGCCGTTCAGATGCATCAGCACGTGCCCCACGTGACCGTAACCTTTTGCTTCTGATCTTTGCCTCGTGAATTATTTTGCAATAAATCATGGTCAAATATAAATTACTTTTTAATTAATCTGCCTAACGTCCAAATATTGTACAAACCTTGTTTGCCATTGATCAGAAGAAAAATTACTGATTCTGAGACAATAACTAAAATGTAATAATGATAATAAAAATAAAGGTAATGATAATGCTATATGATAATGTAAAATGATGAAGACAGAAAACCAACATTATCATTATCATTACATTAATAAATACTCTTCTTTTTTATGTTATTATTATTGTTACATTATTATTACAATGTATCATTATTTAAAAATGAAAATAAGATCAGTATCAAATAAATTCTAAACAAATCTAAGACTCTGTCTAATTTTTGACAATACGATAAAATACTCGTTTATTTTCGAAGGACTAAATGTGAAAGTGATACGATACAACGTACAATGTAGTAAAATAATGACACGAATGGATAAACAAGACATTGATTTTTTCTCTTCTCTAAAATGTGTATAATGTTTGCTCGGGTGGAAAATGGAAAATTTTGTTACTCATATATGCACTGTTGGGCCCAACAATTTGATAAACTGTATCTAAAAGTGTCTATGTTTTGTACAAGGATACTACTAGGTTTCATGAGCACGCATGTATGTGAACATAGAGTGTATTGGTCTCCGCTCAACTAACCACAAAATGTGCGATGTGAACATATTTAGTTTTTATAGAGATTGGATCAATTTACATGAAGTTTCAAGCCTGTGTAGCTATCAAAATAAATTCGCATTTACACAAAACTTAATGTATATACAATTATAGATAGCATTACACCAGCTCTCACTGGTACGCAGGTCCATTCCCGTACAGCCAAACAAAGCAAGTTATGACTGATCGGATTAAGCATGTACATTTCACTTTTCAGCTTTGTGTTTTTACCTATTATTTATCAATGTTAATGTAACAATGCAGTCAATAGTACTCTTATTTGTCCTAAAATCGTACTGGAGTTCATATCTAACATATGTTTCCGTTCAGTTCCTCAGCCGTATGTTTGATAAGATTGAAAGTAGGTTAGAGAATACACCTAATTAAGGGGAACCCTTATATAAATATAGTCATTAAAATATACTTGAATTCTCTGTCCTTTTAAGTGTACACACAGGGCATGCGACTCTTTTATATCAAGACTCTGAATAAGCACCACTGTTAACCATTTTAAATATTTTACAAAAACAAAACGTCTAGTTGATTCATCACCAATTAAGTAATCGATGATTGAGCATTTTTGTCCTTGTCTTGATAAAAGTACGACGTAGTCACCACCGTGGCAGTACCGAATATGTGTCCGTGCGTCCTTATTATAATATATTTATAAAGGTAGAATACAACATTTCTGAGTGACTTTGGATGGAAGAGAACGATGTTTTTGTACAGATCCACATCAAAAGGGATAATTTACCACTTCTTCTGCCGAACACTGCACTGTCTGACTTCTTTATAACCGGGCGGAATTACTGTTGCTAATCTATAATGACAATGACCCGTTTCCCGTCCCCCTCCCCCAACCACCTTAAAATATTGACAAAACCATCTATCTGAAGCAGGCAATACTATCTGTTTTCTTTATACCAGTTTATGCTCCATTACATCGGCGTTACAGGTCGCAGCTATTTAATTTCATTTTAGCGGCAGAGTATCACATACATGTTTCATGATCTCGTTTTGTTACAAAAATTCTATTGTCCTGTGTAAAGTTTCACCAAATGTTAAGACAAATATTTTTTGTGTTATTTGTAGTTATAACTCGTAAGCGCAGCTGTAACATATACTAATCATCCCCCGCCCCACCCCACCCCGGGTGAAATTCTGGCTTTGCGATCTGTGCCGCTCGGGATTAACGTGCATTTAATCATGGTCTGTACTGTCAACTATTCGATCTGTATTTTCCACAGTGAGCAACCCTTATAACAGGTAATGGTACACTGCCCTAATTTACTCAAAGGATATTATTCTTATATCCCCGCCAGAATAACTTAGCACTTACACTCAATAATTTTGTTTGCACACTTGTATATAACAGGGTGTGTGTATTTCTGTGTAAAGTGTATATGAATTTCAGCATTACGAAAGAAACAATTTTTTCCAAGGGCGACATTCGTTCCAAAATTTTGATTATTTGTGCCAAGTGTTAGAAGTGTGACTTGGACAAATGACGCTCAATCTGCAAGAGGCTTAGTAATTTGTCAGCCAACAAATGAGGCAGGATGAAAAAAAAAACGGGAGAAAACTCGTTCTTGAGTTCAGCATTGTTGTGAATTGTCAACAAGTTAATTATTGCAAGAGGAACAAATTCTGTAGAACATTTTATTTCAAATTTCATATCAACAAAAAAAAAAGATCGCCTGTCCTACAGAACTTATTGCATATACTATTATAATAATGGATTGTGGACAATGATGAATTCAGTTCACACCTGATAATCAGAAATCTGCCTTTCAAAAAAGGTTCCCTGGACCACTGCTGATAGTTTCTTCACTTCATCGTTACAACTATATGAGATTACACATCACAAAACTTTAAGAATCTAAAACAAAATCTGGCTACCAATCACTGCCAATAATGACTTAACAAATTCTCGTTTTCCAAGAGTCGTCATCAGAAACAGAGCTGTACATGTATTTTGATGTTACATTTGTAATTTATCAAATTTATAACAGTAATCCTGCTCTTCACATAAATGCATTTTGAAACAGATGTTAGTATGTTTAGATGCGATATCTGTGTTCTTACATCTACATTTTCTAATCGTTACCATTTACAACCAGCTTTTCTTGTTTACCATGAACAAACAATTTTTCTTAACAAAATTTCAATCAAAGATATGTATAGATAAAGTCAACTCATAAAATTCTCCGATCCTAAAAGAAACAATTTGTGAACAAAGTATATCTTGTGATACTAGCTGGTGTAAGCGGCAGTCCTGGATTTAATGCTTGTGTCAGTGAAGTAAACCTACAAATGTACATGTATTTCATATATATTTCAATATATATCTGCATCTCAGATTGTACAAGTATCACATGAAGGCATATCACATAATATAACTGCATTAAGAATCATGTGTCTCATCTATCAGGGGAACTAAGGGAAAATACTCTTGCTGTTTTATCTTCTGAAACTGTCACCAACCAGTTACCATCCCTGAAAAGAAGAAATTTATGAAAATTACTGCAATACCTTTTTTCGCCTGACTATGGCTATATCTTTTTCCTAACTGTATATAAATGCTCAACCATAACAAATTTGTTGCCTGATGCATACGTATTTTCTATAGTTTTATTTCTTGTATGTTACATCCTTTTTTTACTATCCATTTTTACCTTCGAATTCAGCGTATAATATACTGACAAAAGACTTAAAAACAATAACATTATCAACAGTATTTAGGTCATATCTTACTTTGAAATATCAAATCCAAGAATAGAATCTTTATGTCCTGTCCATGTTGAAGTGAGCTCTCCACTACGTGCATTCCAAAGCCGTACAGCGCCATCTAGACAACTTGTATAGACTAAGGGAGATAATTTATCCCACTGTAAACTTACAATACCAGCCTGCAAAATATATGCCAGAGGATCTTCAACACAACACTGAATACCATTGAAAAGTTTCAAAGACCAGAAGCATAGGATTTCCATCACTCTCTGATAAGTCGAGCTAAAAAAAACCGACTTTTACAGTAATTAATTCAGGAGAGTCATGTTAGATAGGTAGGCTTTCTCAATGTACCTTCTCTAATCTTTCTATCATCTTTAATACAATACTTGTTACCTTTTCAACATGATAAAAACCGAGATCTAAACGCCCAGTGCTTAACTTTGATCAATGCCAACATTGTGTTTACAAGTTTATATGAAATATTCATATCCTGGTATTGTGAATGATGGAAAGGGGAGACACTCAAAATCCCCTTGGTCATAATCCCCTTGGTCCAAAAATGGCAAAGTAGTCATAATCCATTTAAAGGATTTTACATTTTAATTTCAATAATTTCAATTTTTGTCAATCATTCACTGTAGTAAAGTTAAACTAGAGACAAATGAAACATTTAGTAAATTTTTTTATTCAATATATGCTTTTCCACTTGTAAAATCCATTGAGGGGATTATGACTACTATGCCATTTTTGGACCAAGGGGATTTCGACCAAAGGGGATTTTGAAGTAAACTCGATGGAAAGAGAAGTTACTTACACCATGCGGACATGAATGCCTACAGATCTGTGTGTTTGTATCCCAGATACTTAAAACACCAGCCACAGTCCCTGTCGCTGCAAATGCATGCCTACAAATGACACAACATTATTACATGTACTTATTACAATTAACTAATTTAAAAATGAATCAGTCATTTTTACAAAGCTAACATGTTCTGAATGCTTATTAAGCACATTTAGAGGAAACTTTTGTACCTCAAAGTTCTCTCAACTGATTTAGGCACATAACCTTCCTCGGAAACATTTAATGAACAGATTCTGAGCTAAAAAGAAGGCAATAGTCTATCAACTACTATGCATCTGATGATCTGAAACAACTGAAGTGGTCTGAAACCGATATATTGAGAAATATTGGAGAGTACTTTGAGAAATACAAAATGTACTAGATTGTGTATTATAATAACAGATCATCTTCCCCTTGAGCCACTGCAATCCCTATGCATCATTTTAGCTTAGTAGAATTATTCAACTCTACTTTGTTCAACATTTAAGCTAAATGAAACACTAAACTCTGACCTATCCAAGTAAAACTGCATACAGATTATGTAATTCATTTGACTTAAGTGAGAGGAAGAAGAGGAAGAACGTTTTATCATTCAGTAGTTTAACTTACGTAGGTGAGAAGCTTACAGCCTCAACTGAATTTTCTTCCACACCAGGTGTTGAGCAATCAAACGTTGTCAAAACCTGCAAGCAAATGAAAAACGTTTCCTCACTATGTTTTCTGCATCATCTGTTTGTTTTGGGAGTTAAACGCCCATTCCAACTGTATTTTTGGTCATTTTAACAGGCAGACTGTTTAATTAAAAATTGTTCGTGGGAGGAACCAGTACTAGACTCCTAACTTAAGAAAATGCCAATTTTCAGACATAAAGAGACACGGTCGGTAGCAGGGCTGGAACCCCTGGCCCTTAATCTACCAGAGGTCCAAGTGATTTCAAGTCTAACCACTTTACCGAGAAGGCTTTCTGCACCATCCACATTCTGTATCTTACATAACATGGTATAGATTTCTTATCATCATTTCAACTTTAGTAGTCATTCACATTTGACTCAACATAACCTATATAGTCAAAATTTGTATAGTCTATGTTATATATACCAGATAGCACTTATTAACTGAAATTTGTAATCTAATCTGTGTGTAGATATGAACTATTAAATACGAATCATCTGGTATTCACATTAACTATATTGATTGATTTAGTTTTTGTGTTTTACAAACACTTACTTTCGCAGTTGCTCCATTAAAGATCTTGGCAGTGACATCAGTGGAGCCAGACATTATCAGATTGTTTAATGGATTGATGTCAACGGATAAAACAGTGGATCTGTGTGCTGAATTCCCTATAGAAATAAAGAACATCAAAAGATAAAGCTGAACTTTTCAATCTAAATTAAGTGATTTAACATATATAAAAAATAATGTGCAAGTTTAATGAAGTGCGTCATTGTGGACAAAGCAGAGATATGCGAGTAATTTTGGTAGAAGACCATCCAAGGGACAATCCTGTCAGGTTTTGCTGAAAATGGACCAGTGATTATTGAGATGTCATTTGAAGGTTTTTATTTTAGCTCTGGTGGCCATTATGTGCAGTGGAGCAGAAACCATCTGAGCAATTTTGGTAAAGGACCATCCAAGGAACAGTCCTGTGAAGTTTGGTTGAAAATACCTGGTGGTTATGGAGGAGGTGTCATTTGAAGCTATTGTTGACAACACAGGATAGATATAAAGCCGTCACAATAGCCCACCAAGAGCACTTTTTTACTGATGGGGAGCTAGATACATGCAGATTTAGACAATTAACGTTTGTTGATGATAAAATGCTACAAAACATACAGTATATTACCTGTTATATTGTTTTGCACTGTCGCTGTCTTGAGGTCCCAAAGTTTTATTGAACCATCATCATAGCCAACACACATTCTTTTTCCTTACAAAGATACATAAAAAATAAAAGTTAATCCAGAATGCATTAACAGAAACAAAGATAAGTCAAGAGCATACTGAGCTTTTCAACATTTTTCCAAAAAGTTTTCAACTGCAACGAATCATGTAGTTATAAAAACCAGTTTATCAACTTGTAAACGCAACAACTGTGACCTTGAAATCAGAATTACAATATGACTTAGTTCATGCATAAAGGTTCAACAAGGAATAGTAAATCTATGTGTAAAAATTCTGATATTCAAATATACTATATACATATATTTTGAACCAAATTAACATTCCTGATGGAAAAAAATAAGCGGAAAACTTTACAATGTACTTTTAAGAGCTTCATGTTTAAATACCATGATTAAATTTAATCAACTGTTAGGTTAATGGTCTGCTTAAAGTTTGAAAAACGTGGTTCAGATGTAAGTTCACTAACCATCAGCCATAACGACACCACATGATGCCGTACATCCGTGACTCTGTAACGTTTTACAATCCCCGCTAGGTATTTTGAACATCCATACTTCACCGTCAACAGTTCCGAGGAAGACGACATGTGATGCTGGGTGCCACTTCAGCCACTGTCAAAACAATTAACATTGTTCATTTTTCTACAATGGAATTCCTTCAAATTCAAATTAGCATGCATATACCCTCTTCAAAATATCAGAAGCCTTAGCTTTATTCAAATGTCACAATGGCTTGTTTTGGGAATCTTGAATATGTCGCTTTTCATTTAATTTTATACAACATGTTGGCTTTGTATTTAGATTTCAGGAGTACAAAAAAATTCTCTTTTGAATTTGACAGTACATGTATATATCCAGTACAACTGCATATCTTGTTTTCACCCTTCAGCCACCATAGCCTGTCAATTGGGCAATATACATTGTATATACTTAATGAAATGGTATACAAGTGAAAGATTTCAATAAAGTTGCTGTACTTCTTCTCTTTTCTCTCTCCTTATATATATTTGAGCTCTAGAAAAATCTATTATCTATATTTTGAGCACTAGCAAAATTTTATTATAACAGTTTTTTTGTACAAACATCTGTACAAAAGCATTTAACACATCTACAGCATAACAACTGATATATCTCCACTGACCTCTGCATCAGAGCACTCAAAAGAGAACACCTGTTCTTTTGTTGCCACTTTCCACACAATAACCAGGCCTGACAGATCTGCCGTTGCCACATACATACCATCGTGGCTAAATCCTGTACATGTCACCGAATCCTTGTGACCTACATGTTGAAGACAGTAAACATATTATGACAGGTTCACAGTGAAAGCAAAGAAAAAAACTTCATAAAGAGGCGTAAGCGTATGATCGATTCTGCTTCTTGGTACAGGTTTAATTATGAAATAAAATCCATTCCAGCAGTGTTCATCGTTTAAAAAACATTGTTTATTAGATGATAACAACGCTGAAAATGATGTTATTTCGATTCTAACATGACCAGATATTACAAAAGGTAAATAAATGCAAAGCGTTATTTCTATGCGAACACTCCTTTAACGTCATGCAGCGCAATATGACATCATGTTTACAGCATATTGGTTCCCACATGGTTTATGATTTAATATAACATAATTTTTCTACCTTTTGTATATAGACAAAATCGTGAGTCATCTTAGAATTCTGATTAAAATGTAATTGGACAGAGAGTATCTTTTGAACATATTGCAATGTATCAGCTGAATAATGGACAAAAATTACAGCAGTTACACAAAGTAAGTTACTTGGCTTTCGTACTGTATATACAGACAAATAAAATTAATATACTGATATTACAAAAATGTGGCAAAACTGTTTTACACTAGGACTAAAAATCTTAGGAAGGTGCAGTGACTGACTGACACCACAGTTTGACTTGGTACTCCAAGAACAGTAACATACTTTTAAAATCTACAGTTAATGATCCAGAAAGATTCTTAATCGTAGCTGAACATTACCATATTTTAATGATTTCAAGTCAAAGAAGGCACCATAGCGAAATCAAAAAACCATCTAATTTCAACAACTTAGCTACATGACATGAGCCAGTGTGCAGACTTTAACTAAAAAGACAGTGAAGTCAGTAAGTCAGTGACTTTAATTTCATCTTAACCAGTCATAATATCATATGATAAATATGTTTTACTTTAAGCAAGGCTAAAATTGTTTCTGAAACCAGTCTCAAAACTCTAACTTTTGATTGGTCAGTTTTGAAACTGATGTCACTTCTAGCCAATATGAAGTTAGAGATCTTGGACTGGTACCATATTATACGAAAAGTTTTGAGATCTCAGGCCCTCACCTATACATTCAAACACAATCTCTCCTGTTGTTAACCTCCATACATAAGCTTTGTCATCCTGTCCTCCGGTCACAACAAGGTCACATGTTTGTGGGTCTATACTCACACTGAATACAGCATCTGAAAGTCATTCACAAAATTTGAAATATATATGTTCTGACCTCTATATGATTATCGGATGTAGGTTTACCTTACCGAAGCTGGATTAGTGACAGTGGTTGTAAAAATGTCAAAACTAAACAATGTTTAGTTCATCATCAAAGTTTTGAAAGTGTAATAATATACAATCGTCTCTGACAGCCAGTTTCAATCAGAGTTTCTATCTTTCTTTCATAAAAATATTACCTATCTTTATATAATGCATATAACGGAAAACAATGTCCTTTTTTATTCTATGGTCAAGCCTGGCAACATAGATATTCGTGTTTACTCAAACAAAACTGCAACACACACTTTGTAAAGGTACTTACCTGTATGCTTTTCAAACACCAACTCGGCCATATCTTTCACATCTTCGCTTCCACTAGCACCTTCCATTTCTTCTTCATCACTTTCATCTTCAATGCCAACATCATCCATGGCATCAACAACAACTTTAATAAATAATGTGAACTGTTATCAAGAAAAAGTGTTGTAGTATAAACATTCACCAGCTAGGAGATATACAGTATACAGTCCATTGTTTTATATAACATACCTAAAACCAGTCTAAATGAACTAATAAGCCTCTTACTTCTACATCTCCATTGTTTCTCCAAACAATCATATGCTGATTACAACTGGGAGGCCCTGTTTGGGACAGGTGTTAACAGGAGCTGTCCCTCATAAGTGATGAATGTTAACAAGAGCTGTACCTCGTAAGTCAGAAAGTCTTGAGTTAAGCTGGATGTCATGCTTATTATATTATTGGGTTCATTTCTTCATTCAGGAAAGGGCAAAAGCAAAGTTGTATACAGTTCTACGATAAAAGCCAAGTAACACAGTCATGTTGATGGAATGAATTCTTTTATAGTATCAAGTATTAAAGTACTGTGTGTAAAGTACATAGATACTGGGTCCTAATATAACGGGTCCGGAAATGAACGTTATCTGTAAATTATGCTGTCACGGCTTGGCTTACCATTTCAAATCTTCAGGTTTACAAGGATAACAGGTTCTAAAAATAAATTTGATCATTTACTTATAATGATACATTAAACTATTTCGCAAGTTGGCCACTGCAAATCGTTTAAGTTAGAGTAATTTTTTTGAAGTTTTAATTTAGTTTTGTTCCCAAGAGTATTACAATTTACATGTAGTTTTGGGCTATGTAAAGGAAAAACCAAACATGGCAGCGAACAAAAATTGAGAAGATGCTGTTCGTTATGTATGACTTTGCAGATTAACAGAATACTTGTTTTTATAAAATATGTATTTATTTAAAGTTAAAGTATCACTTTATAGAAATTACTATTTAGTTTTATTCCTTAGACTTCTGGTAAAAAATAATTAATAAATAATTCTCAGATTCTCGTCGTTGCTGAGGTATCTACGAATTCTGCTGTCTAGCCTGGATACAATAAAATTGATAACTGATATAGATACAAAGAGTGTTACCAGATCCATTTTATTTGGACCAAGATAGAACTAGACTAGGACGAATATATGCTATATATAAGTGCTCCAGATCTAGATGACAACCGTTGTAGTCAACACATTAACATTGACCCTGTTTCTCGTAATACTGGTAGTGGTAGCTACATTGAGGCAACAGCGATCAAAACGTATCATGACCTATGAATTGAGCCATAAATAGATTAAAACTTATTATACCCACTGCAAATGTTATCATATTTCTATCTAAAGTTGTTATAAATAATAGTCTTATATATCCGAACATCTGGTACGTCCGAAAATGCATATGGTTTGAGAATTTTACTACATAATTCAATAATACCTCCATTGTCGTCCAATTCAATTACTTCGACGATATCATCTGGTGATATACCTTCTTCCAAACCTTCAAAATTTTCATTATCTTGCTCTGACATTATATTTTGAAAGCTATTTACACTATCAAAGAACGTGTAGCTAGATCCATTAAATTTCTATCATTCGGACAAGAAGCATTCCGCGGATCTTTATTTTTTGATTGTAAAATGGTTATAGTGTTCTAAATTTTTTATTTTGTTATTGCGAAACTAGCCCAAACAACTTAGATTAATCGCTCTGTGAGTTCAACACATAAACACACAAAAATGCCAATTGCGAGTATACTTCTTGCGGCGTGATGCAATCACTGGAGATGATGATGATGATGATGATGATGATGATGATGATGATGATGATGATGATGATGATTATGATCATGAAAGAGATAGTAACGTATTTTTTATTTATCTAACTATCTAATGAAAAACATTGATTAGGGCTTGTTCACATCTCAGCCATTTCCATTCCATAAACCACGCTCAACACACGTTGCAACATCTGCATTCCATCAATTCTTTCAAAGCTGATCCTTAAACAAACATTTTTCATATCTACCGTTCATATCTACCGGCTATTCATCAAGTTGGGCCTTCATAGAATGGTCTTTCTTACATATGGGCCGTCTGGCATACAGAGTTATTATGTCAAGACGGCTGCAATCCAAAACGACCCATTCCAGGACGACCCAATTTAATCTTTGAAAAATATCAGCTTTCGAAGAATTGCTGGAATGCAGAAGTTAAATAATTCGTGTTGAACGTGGTATGTGGAGTGGGAAGTGCAGAGATGAATAAACCCTAATCAATGTTTTCAATCATAGTGTGTGAAATAAATAATAATATTTTAGATGTTTTTATGTTCTGAGATAACAGTTACCGCTGAATTCGTTTAATAGGCCTAAATATTGTGACAAAGGACATCTGCCTGCGGGGTGGTAAGAATTTAAATAATTAATCACCAGACTTGATATTCGTCGTTATTTTTAGTATTATTTTAATTATCAGTCGAAAACAAAATTACACTTGACGATTAATAAGAAAATTAAAATGCATTACGTGAGCGAAAATTCTCTTATTAAGCGAATATATAGTGAAAATAATTGGGAACTGGGTTCAACTAATTTACATTTACAAACTTAAGATGATTAAAATTTATCTAGAAAAACACTTAATGATATTTAAACGACCATGATAAACGACCATTGCAGATTTAAACCTTAATGAGTCGCTATAAGTTTTGCAAATGTTTATAAATTAATGCAGCTGCTTTATTCTTGCATATTACTATTTTCTTATGTAACTGAGTTAGAGCTAAAACTTGATATTTGCACGTGAGTGCTTTGACAAGCTCATGAATTTACAAGAGGACCTTTAAGTAATTATATGATTCCTATTGAGTTCCTATTGGCTTTAAGAAAAGACCATGTTGCGGAGTACCTTGCCGTTTAAATGAATCAGATAGATAACGTGTATAAAGTGTATGTATATTGATTCAGGTCTTGAAATACATAGATTCTCTTGGATCTGTACAAAAGGATCTCGAGCAGAAACTGGTATAAAAATCGTTATGTCAGTTAAAATGCTCAGTAAAATATAGATTACTTCATATGAACATGCATTTAAAAGGTGCATCATTTACATTCTTTTAAATGGCAATAGTTTCATTACTTTTTTCAAGCATTGAGAATTTTAAGAAATTATGTTTGTTGTTAGGGTAATACCTGATAAGTCAGAATATAAAATGAAAAAGTTAGGTCATCTGCCTTATTTATAAGTAATGGACTTTTTTTACGGATACCCTCGAAAGCACTGGAAATGACCCCTATCTCTTGTTCATCAACAAAAAAACCCTCTTAATTTGGCAATTCACCATTGTGTTTTATTTTCCAAATGTTAAAGAGGCACTCCCTACATTTAGCAGATTATATTCTCGAAACATACATAATGTGTTCAATGAACGTAAAATGATAAATAAATACAATTTCAAAGAAAAACCTATAGCGAAAGATGCCTCATTTTACCACAATTAATCAATATAAATGATTTCTTTAATAAATCGCATTCACCCATTAATTGTACAACAACAACTCTACATATATAATTGAATGGTTTACGGTACTGTAGCATATTTTAAACCGATGTTTTTATCGATAATGACTGAAATGCATATCTGAAACTTTTTGGTTGTGTTATAATACTTCCAAAGATTCTATTATTTATGTTTTATGGTTATTTAGTTTGATATCAGTTATAGGGTATGTCCCTTTTAGCAATTGATCCTTTTTCATGAAACAACATGAATTGAGAGATTTCAACAAGAGCTGTCCCTCACAAGTGACGAATGCCCCCGAAAGAGGTGTCTCACAGTCTTTGTCCTCTCCATGTGCTCAATAATTGTGGTATGTAATTTTAAAATCCATGCGACACATCGGCTTGATGTGCTAGACATTTGTGCCAAGTTATTTTTAAATCAATCAATGCATGACAAAGTTACAGTCCAGACACAAATGTGTGCATATATACAGGATTCCATAACCTTCAAACTCAAAGTGTGACCTTGACCTTTGAGGTAGGGACGTGGGTCTTGCATGCGACACATTGTCTTGATGTGTTAGATATTTGTGCCAAGTTATTTTAAAATCCTTCAATGCATGACAAAGTTACAGTCCGGACACGAATGTGTGCACATATACAGGATTCCATTACCTTCAAACTGAAAGTGTGACCTTGACCTTTGAGGCAGGGACGTGGGTCTTGCACGCGACACGTCGTCTTGATGTGCTAGACATTTGTGCCAAGTTATTTTAAAATCCTTCAATGCATGACAAAGTTACAGTCCGGACACTAATGTGTGCATATATACAGGATTCCATTACCTTCAAACTCTAAGTGTGACCTTGACCTTTGAGGAAGGGACGTGGGTCTTGCACGCGACACGTCGTCTTGATGTGCTAGATATTTGTGCCAAGTTATTTTAATCCTTCAATGCATGACAAAGTTACATTCCGGACACGAATGTGTGCATATATATAGGATTCCATTACCTTCAAACTCTAAGTGTGACCTTGACCTTTGAGGTAGGGACGTGGGTCTTGCACGCGACACGTCGTCTTGATGTGCTAGATATTTGTGCCAAGTTATTTTAAATCCTTCAATGCATGACAAAGTTACATTCCGGACACGAATGTGTGCATATATATAGGATTCCATTACCTTCAAACTCTAAGTGTGACCTTGACCTTTGAGGCAGGGACGTGGGTCTTGCACGCGACACGTCGTCTTGATGTGCTAGACATTTGTGCCAAGTTATTTTAAAATCCTTCAATGCATGACAAAGTTACAGTCCGGACACGAATGTGTGCATATATACAGGATTCCATAGCTTTCAAACTCCAAGTGTAACCTTGACCTTTGAGGCAGGGACGTGGGTCTTGCACGCGACACGTCGTCTTGATGTGCTAGACATTTGTGCCAAGTTATTTTAAAATCCTTCAATGCATGACAAAGTTACAGTCCGGACACGAATGTGTGCATATATACAGGATTCCATAACCTTCAAACTCCAAGTGTAACCTTGACCTTTGAGGCAGGGACGTGGGTCTTGCACGCGACACGTCGTCTTGATGTGCTAGACATTTGTGCCAAGTTATTTTAAAATCCTTCAATGCATGACAGAGTTACAGTCCGGACACGAATTTGTAAGTGGGGACGCACAGACGGACGGACGGTCAGACGGTGCGATTTTAATATGCCACCCTTCGGGGGCATAAACAGTATTAACCCTGAAAGTATACAATAAAGAGAAAGGAGTTTCTGTAATAATACCTGAAGTGTGTTTAAGACATTCACTTAATTCAAACTTTACTACAAAGGGAATTGTCAGGATATGAAAAAGACAGTACTAATGAGTTCCTGTTTATGACTAATGTCGTTGTATCTCAAAGTTCTTCGAAATCTATACAACACTTTTTTCTCAGATTTTAATGGTTTTTTTTTCTTATATGCACATCGGCCTCCATTTTTTATTTTAGAATTGTGTTCTTAATGTAGACAAAACATCTTTAAAACCTTGTTATTCATTTATCATGAAATAATTTTTTTTTAAGTTAAGTGGGTGGGGTAATGATAAGGAACATAATAAACAGAAATTGTCGTACAGATTTAATCTAGAAACCAGTCAATCCTAAATGCTCTAAAAACAAAAATAATATCAAACAGGCAATGCCACATACCAAAAATTTATGTATTTATCCCTCCTCCTGCTGTCAATTTCTGCACACATTGAACTCAATCCTGGCCCATCTCCTAGTTTTCCATGTGAAGTTGTGGCCTCCAGGTCACAGATACAGATCGAGCCATTATTTGTTATGATTGCCAAAGGTGGCGCCTCATTGCTTGCCAGGGTGTAGAGGGAAATTTATATGATAGGCTACTCAATTTAGACGCCTCGTTCTCTTGGCTTTGCTTTCACTACAACTCAATAAATATCTCAACTCTCTCAAGCCCCTGCAACTCACCTTCAAACTAACAATTTGGATACTGGTGCTTCATTTTTAGATTTACATCTCTCTATTTATAACAATATTATACATACCAAAATTTATGACAAGAGGGATGATTTTAATTTTAGTATTGTAAATTTCCCCCATTTGGATGGGGATGTACCTCATGCTACATCTTATGGGGTATACATTTCTCAGTTAATTCGGTTTGCCAGAGCGTGTAGTCATGTTGAGGATTTCAATGAACGTAATCAATATATTACAAATAAACTTCTTCAACAGGGCTACCGTTATTACAAATTACGTAAATATTTTGCTAAATTTTACTATCGTAATTCTGATTTGGTTTTGAAATTCAATAGTAATCTAAAGACTCTTCTGCGAGAAGGTATTTCAAAACCCGATTTTTATGGGGATGTGGTTTACAAACTTCGTAAGATTTTGGGTCATGGCAATTTTCCAACTGTATTTGCTAAAATTATAAAACGTTTTGTTAAAAGAGGTTACGACCCAACTGTTTTGAGACACACCGCATGTTTGGTGTTCAACCCGTTTACAGTTGGACGCTATGCTTCCCTCTTTGATTGTGTCTGACGGAAGAGGGGGAGGACTCTGTGATGGGCAGTTTTTAAATCCCACTGGGACGAAACTGTTCTGATTTCTGTCCTCTGGCCTGTTTCGTCGGGCCCTTAAGGGTGTTTCTCTTGGTGCTCTGCCTTCTGCAAAGGCATTGAGTACATACGTTTTTTGGTTCTCAAGGTTTGCTTTTTATATATTTATACACGAGCATTTTTGTGTTTTACATACCATGCCTTTTGTTTCCATGCGTGTGTTAGAGATTCACCTAGCAGGGATTACTTTTATTTACACTGTCCTGTGACTTTGGAACATGGTGGGGGTAAGAGTGAGGTTGGGTGCGCACCATAAACCGGTTTAAGCTCCCCAGTGGTGTTTTTGCCACTGACCGTTCCAAGGCGGTGCCCCACTGTGTTCCTTTAATTGTTCGTTTTGTCCTCGTGTGTTTGCTTTGTATGCTAGTGTGTGTTGGTAGTGTATATGTGTGTGTGTACATGATTGTGTGTGTGTGTGTTGGTGGTGTGCACTTCTGGGTGATGTGGGGCTCGTTTTGGGGAGGCTGCGTTTTTGGTACGTGGCATTCCCTGTTTGATATTATTTTTGTTTTTTTGTTTTCAAGTCATCGCAACATTTACTCTTTTCTCCAAAATGATAGCCGTGCGTCAGATCCCTATGTATCCAAAAGTAAGTAATCCTCCTCCTCCTCCCCCTACTCTAATTTCACAGTCATGTATCTGAACTGCCAGTCCATTGTTAACAAAAAGCATGAATTTTACGTCCTACTTGACACTTACAACCCAGATATTGTCGTAGGAACCGAAACCTGGCTTACCAAAGACCACCTCACTAGTAATATTCCCATCGAATTTAGATTACTACCCTTTTCACAATGATAGGCTCACAGGTTAATGAGGTGGCGTTTTCATTTTGGTCAAAAACAAATATATCTCGTCAGTGCAGCAACAACTTAATACTCGAGGTGAACTGCTATGGGTCAAAATAAATATGAAAAATTCCAAGCCCCTATATATTGCTGCCCACTACCGGGCAAAGAAAAATGATTGCACGAGCTTCATTGAGTTCGAAAGGTCACTGGATCTCACCAGACCTCTCAAAGGCACCAAATGGATCGTTGGTGACTTTCAGACCCCTGACCTCATCACATACCCTCAATGAAATCTAACAGCACAAACACCCAGTCCTATAATAAGTTTCTCGAAATTCTTGATGACTTTGATCTCACACAAATGGTTATAATTCGTCTACACGTAATGAAAATGTCTTGAACTTATTACTCACAACAAACCCCACACTATAAAGCACAGTATCTGTCCAAGCTGGTATTTCAGACCTTAACATACACTCAGCTCCAAAAGAAGTGTGCACTTCTTAATTTTAGTTATTTCAATATTTAGCAGACGTATCGGCTTCAATTTTCGCACACTATATCTCATGTGTATTTGTCATCGATCAATTGCAAAATCTAAAATGTTCGCCATATTGTACGTAAACAGATCTCAATTTTGGTACCAAATATATAGGCTTTCAGAAAAGTAGTCGATGAAAAATCACAAAAACAAAGTCATACTTTCTTTTGGAACGGAGTGTAGTCATCTCTCAAGCTCGACTCAAACCCTTCATAAATAAACAAACCCCTAGAGATATTCCATTATTCGGGAAAGTTAAAATGGGATGATTTCAAGCTATTTATCAGTAGCTCCGAGGTCAGCATATTAAAAGATGTGGAGGTTATCCTAGTTGAAGATCTCTGAATCAGATTTAAACTCCTAATTCAAGAAGGCATATAAAAGTTTGTCCCAATTAAAAAACTGGGAAATAAGAAACGTCTTCAATGAGTTACAAAAGACATTAAAAGATTAATTAGAAAAAGGGACAAACTCTATCAAAAGGTTAAACTGCACAAGGGTCAAAATCAGTGTATTAGCAAATTCAGAACTGTCATGTATCTCATTCAGCAAAAATCAAGAAATCATATGAGGCATATATAGAAAACATACTAGACATCCAACACTCAGAAAACACTAACGCTACTAAATTCAACACTAATTATCTTTACCCGCTTATAGAAAATGCCAGACAAGATAACCAAGGTATTGCTCCCTTTACAGTTCAGACAAGTGGTAAAATCATCTGCGAAAATCTTTATTGGGAAAGCAAATATTCTGAATAAACAATGCCAGTCTGTTTTTTCTTCAGGTGTTTCTCCCTTGTCCCTGTCCCATTTGTGCAGGACTGCTCTAGGAAAATGGAAAAAACCCTACAATGCCCGACATTGCAATTAACCCCAAAGGCGTCCTGAAACTATTCCAAAGCCTAAAAGTGGATAAGGCTGCTTGTCCAGATATGATAAAGCCCATTGAGTTAAAAGAGCTCCGCCATGAGATCCTTGACACAGTATCACTTATCTTCAAAAGATCCCTTAATACTGGTCAACTCCCTTCTGATTAGACTAAGACCAACGTCGCCCCACTATCTAAAAGGGAGATACTAGTGACCCATATCGCTAACCTGTATTCTATGTAAACTTCTTCAACACATCATTACATCTAGCCTATCCACGCATTTCTCAAAACACAACATACTCTATGAGCTTCAAAATGGGTTCCGTGAAAGACGGTCCTGTGAGACCCAGCTCATTGAGCTAGCTGGTTGATGAACTACTTAAAACCTCTCCTCAGGTAAACAGACCGTGTGTGTGTGTGTGTGTGTGTGTGCGTGCGTGCGTGCGTGCGTGTGCGTGTGCGTGTGTGCGTGTGTGTGTGTGTGTACTTCGGTGTGTGTTTGTGTGGTGTGTGTGTGTGTGTGTGTGTGTGTGTGTGTGTGTGGGGTGTTGTGTTGTGTGTGTGTGTGTGTGTGTGTGTGTGTGTGTACTTCTGGTTGCTGTGGGGCTCGTTTTGGGGAGGCTGCGTTTTTGGTACGTGGCATTCCCTGTTTGATATTACTTTTGTTTTTGTGTTTTTGTGCTACTTGATTTTAGTAAAGCTTTCGACCAAGTGGAACATACCCTATAACTGATGTGAAACTAAATAACCTCCAAAACATAAATAATAGAATCTTTGGAAGTATTATAACTTAACTAAAATGTTTCAGCTATGCATTGACAAATCAGCGGTTTAAAATATACTGCAGTACCGTAAACCATTCATTAACCTATGTAGAGTTGTTGTAGTACAATTAAAGGGTGGATGCGATTTCTTACAGAAAGCCTCTATATTTATTAATTGTGGTTAAATGAGGCATTTTTACCATAGGTTCTTCTTTGAAATTGTATTTATTTATCATTTTACGTTGATTGAACACATAATCTATGTTTCGAGAATATTATCTGCTAGATGTATGGAGTGCCTCTTTTAATTACTATTATAGTATCCAAGAAAATGGTGTCCCAAGTCAAACGGTGTCTTGGATCCGTTCCTTTTTAATAGGTAAAGCCCAGTCAGTAATGGTTTATGGTTGCACGTCGGACCATGTCCCTGTAACATTTGGCTTAACAAGATATATGCACCCCATAAGTCTCCGCCAGACTCATGCAAATTCAGTCATGTGGAATAGTTTACCTTCACATATTGCAACCCTGTCTGATCTTGAATCATTCAAGCAGGCAGAGGCCCAGCCCAGTTATAAATCATACAACAGTTGTTTTTTAACCTTTTATTCTTTTACTCGTTTTTACAGTTTTAACAATGTTGATTCTCTTAACTGTCCAAAAGAATTATCTTGCAGTTATTTTATTTTACCTTTATTAACACTCGGCGTGCACCCTGTCCATAATACTCGAGAGGTGTGAGGCAGTATGACAAGATTATAGATAATATTTATTCAGGTACAAGATACAAGATAATTTTTTTTTTCAAGTCGGCATGGTATAACATGATAACATTAGCTATGCATAGCTATTAACCGACAGTAACATCAAGTATGATATTAACATAAGAATGAAGAACCTGTGATATGATTAAGACATACATTAAGACTTACATAGATATGAAACATGAATAAATGCTCGTGAAGTTCTGCACTGTGTGTAGTATATTATATTTTATAATACATGTTATTTGCTAAGATATGATAGAAATATGACAAAAATACCACAATCCCTATTTTTTCATCCTATAGTGTGATATGTTTTATTAGAAAAGATGGGCAATCAATACCTTTTCTGAAAAACATACCACGGACAAACAAGTCCCTGAATTTGGGTAATGAACTTTAATGCTAAAAAGTGCTGCATGTCAAAGTTCTTCTTTTTTCGATGAATTAAGACTTGACCATCTTACAAAACGTTAATACAAATTCGTACAATGTATCTTGGACCTACCATTTCCCAAGATTTAACGTGGACAACCCACATCAACAACATTTGCAAGAAAGCAAACTCAACTCTTGGATTTTTAAAACGCAATCTGAAGAACTGTGCACGAGAATCTAGGAAACTAGCTTACATAAAAATATTTATCCGTTCTACGTTGGAGTATGGTGCGGTAATCTGGTACCCATATTTGGTAAAAGACGTAAATTCAGTTGAAAAAGATCCAACGCCATGCAGCAAGATTCACCATGAAGGACTACAGATCAAGAGACGATGGCTGTGTATCCAGGACGCTGGGGACCCAGAAACTTGACAGTCTACAGCTGCGTCGGAAGAACTCCATGTTGAATATCATCCGGGGTATGGTGCCGACTATCGACAACTTGAGTTACTTTAACACCAATTAAAAACAAGACAGATCAGGCCAAAACAATACAAAGCCAGTGTGACATCCATTATAGTAAACAGTTTCACAATAAATCACAGCGAATGTTATAAAGTAAAAGCATCAACAACAGAACAATATAAACACTCGTTTTTTATTAAGGCAGTGCAAGACTGGAATAATTTAAGTGAAAGTACGTGTGGCATGCGCAGAAATAGTTGAGGGTTTTAGAACCGCCCTCTCACATCGCTACTTAGCGACCAGACACTCTTCTTTTATACCAGTATTGGGTTCTAACGGCGTATAATACAGATACAGGTAACCCCTCGCGGGGATGCAGACATATTGCGCGTCAGCAACAGATATTAGTAAAACTAAAGAAAAACTAGCCTAGGCTAAAAGCAAACAAAAATTAAAAGTTTAATCATCGACCCATTATAATTTTTCCATAAACTAACTAGCAATATGTTAGCATCTATAAAATTACCAAAACTCAAAGTTCTTGTTATTTTGATTTTCAGCAGTGACCAACTGAAAGCGTATTCTGTGTCAGTTTTATTTAGTACATTATAACCTGAAGCTTGTCGTATTCTAAACGAAATTACCTCAGCCAATCAAATAAGTTCTTACATATGCGTGGTTATTTTGAAAACACAAAATGACAAAAATTTAAATTTCTAAGATTGAAAAGGTAATCAGAAGATCTTATGAAGTAATTCGGAATTTTCCTCTATAGAATCACAATCAAACTCACTCAGTTTTGATCGAAAGACAAACGTGCGCTTACTTGCTTGGATAGCCGGACCCAGTCAGTGTTGTTGCCGCTGATTGACTCATCAGTGTTCATGACTGCAAGGGGCTTTAAACTATATAAATACGGCCATAAATACTCTTACAAGAGCACACATTTATAACACCCACCTCGACTAAGATACCCTGTTGACCATCCCACAGTGTCTCATGCATCCAAGTAAAATAGTCTTTTTATTCTTTTGACAGTCTTTTTACTGCCCATATCTGGATGGTCACCACACACTCAGGTTAACATTCACAAGCTGGAGATGGTCCAGCAACGCACAATCAGATGGGTAAAGAAGGATTATTCCAGAGATATCAGTGTGACAGACCTGCAGAACACCCTTGGATGGAGCACCCTTGAGAACAGGCGTCAAGCCTCCAAATTGGTTATGTTTTACAAAATATACTACAATCTTGTAGCAATCTCCCTGCTCAGTTACAAACAGGTTAACAAGACATATGCACCCCTTTAATCTCCGCCAAACCCATGCAAACTCGGACGTCTTAAAGTACTTTTTCCCTGCCCCCCACCACAGTCCTGTGGAATAGATTACCCACACATATTGCGATTCTGCCTGATCTTGAATCATTCAAGCAGGCAGTGGCCCAACTCAATTATTAATCGTACAATAGTTGTTTTTAAACCTTTTATTCTTTTACTATTTTTAACAGTTTTAACAATCTTGATTCTCTTAACTGTAAGAACTATCTTGCAGTTGTTTTATCTTTTATTAACACCCGGCGTGCACCCTGCCCATAATACTCGTGAGAGGTGTGAGGCAGTTTTACAAGATCTAGATAGATAGACATAAATTATGGCGAGTGTACTTCAAAATCCCCTTGGTAAAAAATGAACATTATCATGATTATTTAGCCATGTGTGGGGTATAAAAAGTAAGACTGTCAAGTTTTCCAGACCACTCAATCAACCTTGTACTTTCTAACACTTGGTGATAAAAAATAAAAATTATATGCTAGCAAGTTGTACTGCTTTCAGTCCAGAAATTTATTGCTCGTATCCAAAAATGCCAAGTATGAAAAATCTTTTTTCCCAGGGAGGGCATTTTACAATAATACATTTCAGATGGTGATGGTATTAATTTCAGATAAATTGGAAGTTCAAGTACATTCCATCTGGCTTAGTGAGAACACTGACTTGTTAGATTTTTAATAGTCTTAACTCTTATCTTGTGCAGATGCTATTGCCAGCAACACGCAAAAGACCACATGGGCCTGATGACAGCGCAGCTGTTGATAATTCAAGCTCAGGACCAAGTAGCAATGTCAAGGTTGTTGTCCGGATTCGTCCACCAAATGTGAAAGAAATTGAGGGAAATTTCCGAGAGGTTGTGCAAGCTGTCGATGAAAATGTGCTTGTTTTTGATCCGAAAGAGCCTTCATCTTACGAATTTGGTGGCGGGAGACGAAGACCTAGAGACATTAGACAGAGAAGAAATAAAGATCTTAAATTCGCATTTGATCATGTTTTTGATCAAAGTGCAACAAACAATGATGTTTATAATGAAACCACAAATGCAGTGCTAACTGGACTACTTACAGGTTACAATTGTTCAGGTATACAATTTGCTTTGATAACATTTTCCAGAAATTCCAGTCAAGATAATTGTATGGCTGATTCATTGAGAAAAAATAATAGCAGTCAGGGGTGTAACTCTATAAGTTACTTTCCAATGAATTTATCACCATGATTGTAAGTTGTAACTTGTACAAGTTATTTTTATCTTGTACTTAACAGTAACACTCACTTTATAATTTCTACAAGCAACTTTTCAGTCATGATAATTCATTCAAGTTATTTTTATTACACCACAACAAAACCTTACACTAGGCCTTTGAAGTTTGACTTCTTGAAGTCATCTCCAAGAGAATTTTGGCAATAAATCCATTGTCAAATTGAAAAGTCATTACTGTCAGTGTCTGCTACAAAGACAGAACCTGCATTTCTTTCTCTTATCATAAGGTTTTTGCACCTGTAGATAGTTTGCTAGTAATGGATAAATTAAAGAAAAATTGAAATTTTGAATAATAACCTGATGAAGTTATTTTCAGAAATTGCCATTATTCTGTTCAACTCTGCTTGCAAAGGAGTTAAATTTTTCAGCAAAGGAAAGTAATTTTATTAACCAACTAGTTCCGATCTTCTGTGGCGGTTTTTGAGGAGATGATTTTAATCAGATTTTTTTTTGGGGGGGGGGTTACAAAACTCTTTCAAATTTAACTAACTGAAGTTATTTTCAAATTTCAAAATCACTTCAGCAAGTTGCACCCCTGACTGCTAAGAGCAAGATACACTGTAGGTTCTGTCCTTTTCTATTGACAACATTTAAAGGGTTATTTTTAATGATTTGTATTATCAAATTCAGTTATACTTATTTTAAACATTAACATGTTAAAAGTTTCAGTTCTTTCAATTTTTGCAATGATTTATTTATTATACTGAGAAGAAACTTCACCTAAAGGAACCTTAAGTTCTGCGTCAAATAGATAGGGTAGCCTAGAGTTAGTGTTCATTTTTTAAATTAGTAGATTTGATTTCAGTGTTTGCATATGGAGCAACTGGTGCAGGTAAAACCCATACCATGTTGGGAAGCAAGGATCATCCTGGAGTGATGTATCACACAATGATGGATCTGTACTCGAGAATTGACAATATCCGCAACACTAAAACATGTAATGTGGCAGTCTCATATTTAGAGGTACAGGTTCTACAGGATTTCTTTTCTTTTAGGACTAACTTAAACTACATGTATATTAATATACAGTTAAGTCTGTCTAAAGCTGTTGGCCAAAAGTATATGACTGCTTGCCTTGATTTGATTTGAATAGGATTTTATCAAGGTCTGTCCATGAGAGCATTTGTGTTAGCTTTTTTGCTTGGATGAGACCCAGCTTGCCTGGATAGTCCACACAGATGTATTTAATACAAAACTGGCCAATCAGAATGCATGTGTATTGGATGCTGGTGACTTCTAAATTTATGTAACTACTATTTAAACACGTGTTCACTATTCAAGTGTATATTTGTTTTGTTTTCATGAAACTGAATGCAGGATATTTGATACAGAGTTCAGTTGACTAAAATTTATATGTTACTAGAGAAACAGTTTTAAGACTTTTCAACCTTCATGTTGCTCTCCAAATCTACATGCAGTAGTCTTAACAGAGACGTAACTGTCATTCTTAAAAGCCATGACAGAAATCTATTTGTTTAAGAAAATAAAGTTTTTGAAAAATTTAGCCATCTTTCTATTTCGGATTTCAAAGACCTAAGGGAGGGCCATAGATGGCAGAACCTGTTCTTCCAAGTTCCCACAGTAAACTACATGTAATACAAATGATTTCAGGTGCTAACATGTTCATTTTTGAATAATTTGCAGATATACAATGAGACGATCAGAGATCTTCTGATGCCAGGCTCAGCATTGCCTATCAGAGAGGATCCTGGGAAGGGTGTTGTTGTACCAGGTCTGTCCTTACACAAAGTAAGTCCTACTGACTTCTAAAAAGTGATCTATGTGCAATACATTGTTTATTAATTTCATGTTGAAAGAAATAGTAAACTTTTTCAAGGAAAACCCATTACACAGACTGTACCTGTGAAACATTTGTGAATGTAAGCAACTAAGGTATTATTAATATCAGCCAGTGAATTATCTTGATAGATGATGTATTAGATAATAATCTTTACAAATAATTATAAATGTGATTAACCAACAGTTACACAGAAAACTTGAGCAGATTTCTAGTACACCAAAGTTACCGTAAACAAGTAGCATAACATTATTATCTAATGAAGCTGTATTATATCTTTATATCTGTTTGCAATGCTATAAATATAAACCCAAAATGATTTGTGATATAACTAATTACTGTCTTAATAATTTTATACAGAATATACAGGCTTCTAAGGGCAGTTGTATAGTTTCTTCGATGTCAAGAATAGACTTTGTCAGAATAAATTATTAGTTTATCTTGTACTTTAATGTGTTTCTGGGATTGATTTTACAGCCTAAAACAGCAGAAGAGTTGCTGTACATGTTACAGTTCGGTAATCAGCATCGTACACAACATCCCACGGATGCTAACGCAGAATCATCAAGGTCACATGCTGTGCTTCAGGTAAAACCTAGTATTGTTAGTCCATTACCGGTCATAGACCTGTTGTGTGGTTTGTGCGATTCTGTCAGTTGAATGTTTCTGACTTGTTCCATGGACTTTGACCTATTGAAAGCCAGTTGTATATACTATACTGCTTTTCCTTAATACTATAAGCTTAGAAGGAAAAACCCTGTCATTCACATTGTAGCCTTTTGCTTTTATTTAAAGTAATGTACGTGTAATGTTCGTTATTTGAGTACCTGCATTTCATGTACTGAAATAGTTTTTTCCTAAATAATATAAAAAGTTGTTTAAAATAGACAAGTAGTAATATGCCTTCTTTATACTTAGTTTTTGAAAAGGGTATTGTAAAAATGCATGTTTGAAGAAATTTTCATGTTATTCCACAGGTGTTTGTAAGACAGCAGGATCGTACAGCAAACATTTCCACAGAGGTCCGTATTGCCAAACTGTGCCTTGTAGATCTAGCGGGTTCAGAGCGGGCCACTGTGACAAAGAACCGAGGTTCCAGGTTCAGGGAGGGCGCGAACATCAACAGATCTTTGCTTGCATTAGGAAATGTTATCAATGCACTGGCTGAAAATAAGGTATTTGTTTGTGGAATCAGTTCTGAAAAAATGAACTATGTTGGGTAATTTATTAAATCATGCACAAAATGAAGGTAAATGAATAATAAATACGATTTAGAGGTCAGTAAAGTCAGGGGGGCCTTTCATTATTTTGTAACTTAAAGAAGCAAGTTTTCATGGAAATAATTTGTCTTGTTGATTTTTTCATTTACACTAACAAATAGAATGAAATATGTAAAGAGCCATCTTTTGTTTTGCAGAATAAAGGTTATGTACCGTACAGAGATAGTAAGCTGACAAGACTGTTGAAGGATTCGCTTGGTGGTAACTGTCAGACAGTCATGATTGCAGCTGTCAGGTTGTTATTAGTTCTTTTTTCTAGAACTTACCATCATTCTCTGTAATTTCTAAAGTGGACTACTTCATTTGTCAGTTTGGATTGTTTTAAATACTGTTCATATGTTGCTTAATTTTTTCCTCGCTGCTGAAAAGTAATCTCGCCTTAGTAACAAATGCAAAAATTGCAATGTCAGGGTCAATAAAAATTCATGACTGAATAAGGAGCGTCAAATAAAATTGGACTCCACAAGTATATGGGTTGATCCTGGTGACAATGACAATATTTAAATCGTTTTAAGACCTCCGGCTCATGCAAAATATGTATACATTTACATTTAGTCTTCATTGCTTAGCTTCAACAAAGGTCCACAAGAAAGCTTTCCAGATAAATGATGTTATTAGAATAGTAAAAACCACTCATTGAAATTGGACTTTGATGAATCTGTTTAAGTGAATGATAAGAATAAGTTTGATAAACAGCACAACATTTGGTTTTCAGTTGACATACAATGCACATCAAATTCCTTGCACATACATATAAATATAATACTTCCATAAATATTTGTTTAGCCCATCATCAATGTCATATGAAGATACATACAACACATTGAGGTACGCTGACCGAGCCAAGCACATCAAGGCAACAGTGAGTATTACAATATATATACATATAAGATCTTGGAATGATATAGATGAGTTGAAACATGAGGTAATATTAGCCAGGTAAACTTCAGTCCTGTATGACTGTAGGATGTGATTCTTGTTTAACTTTTAAGTAGAAGGGAGATGAAACAGCGTGATAGAACAAGTCAACACTTGATTCTAATAAACTAAATAAACTACTGCCCCTGCATTTTGAAAACATAGATTATAATGACAGGACAATCTTAACTACACTATGTTGGAAGTGTATTGATTCATCCTCCCAACAAATAAACCTGGAACTTTGATCTTTTTTCAGTTAAAGAAGAATGTTTTGAATGTGGATTTTCATGTGGCCAAATATGGAAAGATTGTAGAAGAGCTGCGTAAAGAGGTAAGACTTAATGGCCAATACAGTATCTGCTTCTGGAAAGTTAAGTGATTGAAATAAGAATTGGTTGTAAAAAATTTGGCCTGCATTTTCCATTCAAAAGAAAATTTTGTGAGAAGAGTGCATATGTTTTAATGTATGTCATAGTTCACTCCAATATTATTGCTCTTTTGATTGTCAAAAACAGTAGAGTTGTTGGTTTTAGGGCATATTTTGTAACAGTTTGGCACTCTTTGTTGAAGGATAGAAAAAAAACGATATCTTCAGGTGGTAAATTTATCTACTGGAACTAAACTTGATACATAGTTAGCATATGTTATGTTGAGATGCAAGCTTAATGAGCATTTGAGTTCACTTGCACCAAGGTCAAAGATATTGTTACTAGAAACAGAAGAAATGTGTGTCCTCAATAAATTGACTGAAGGAAATTGAGGTAGAGTTACCAAAAATTTAGCAGATCTATCTATGCATTTAGAGAAATATTTTGGCTTTTAGAGTACTGTCCAGATGCAGCCAAAATCTTTAGATATAAATACACTTCAAATTTGGTAACTCTGCCTTTGGGAGAACAAAACATTATTTCATAAACAGTTCCCTGGTGGGGGGTTGAATCACTTCTACGATCTCTAGTCAAATTTCATGTATCTCACAAAATAGTGAGTTCAAAACTAATATAATATTAAGAGAAGGTGTGATATATTGTACCGCTTTCAAGAACTGTTTTTCAGTTTTATCAATCATGATGTTTTTTCGAATTATCAACTTTATTACTATGTTCAATGACTTTTAAATATGAACTTTATGTAAGCATGTATAACAGAATTAAAATACTTTGTATTTTTAGATTGTGGAGTTGAAGGGAAAGGTGAAAAGTTATGAGGAGGGTAAAATGGTAGCAACTGTAGTACAGGCAAACAGTTCATCTTTTATTGGGTATGATCACATTCAGTTTGTCATATTTTACAAGTACTAAATTTTAGCAGTTTGGCATGATACTGGTATAAGTTTTATAAAAATTAAGGAGTTATGAGAAAGTCAGTTATGTCTTTCATGCTGTTACATCATTGAGGTATTAGCCTACTGTTTTGTAGGTACTTAAATGGTTTTTGCATATTCCTTAAACTGTTAAAAAAATATACATATACATAAATTTTATCAGTCATAAGAAATAAGTTATTCTCCTTACCTTACATATTGGAATTAAGCAGAATGTCCACAAATAGGTAATGCCAGAAACTCCTTGAGCTCAGAAGTAAATGCAACAAGAGTGATTGGAGCTATTGTGCAACGTCTATTTCCATATTTATTTCAGTTACCAGGATGAGATAAGCAAGTTTTTCATTGGTCATCAGTCGACGCGCTGTGAGCAGCTTGAGCAAGAGATCACTCTCAGAAATCTTCAGTGGAAAATGTACAGGAAACAGCGCTGTCTGTCACGTTTGAACAGCATAGACGAACCAGGCAATATTGATGTGTGTATAAAATCTTCAATCTTAGCATTGTACTTTAATTATCAAAGTTAGAAGTTAAAATATACATAACATATTGCACTGATATTGAATACTATTGCACTGATATTGAAAAGGCCTGTCAGAAACAACTGAACAGGTCTTTATATATGAATAGGTTACAGAAAATCATGTTTCTTATTAAAAGAAAAAGATACATAATCAAAATTCAATGTTTGCAATATGTAGGATTACTGCTTTTTCCACTAACTGACCCAAACCACACAAAAGACTGAACGTTCCTTATAAATTATTAAACATTTTTATCTAAATAGTAGTTCTTACTTTGTTTGAGCTTGCATATTAGTCATTGACTATTAGAAACAACTTCTCGGATCTTCTTCACAGAACAGTAACAGCTATTGATGCCACAAAATAATAGCCCCTTCAAATTGTACTCGCATAAACTTTGTGAAAAAGATTGACATTGCGTTGATTTTAATTTACCTCACAAGTGACAGGTCCTGTTTACGTATTTTGCAGTCCAAGAGGAAATTTGAAACTATGTTAAATGGTATGAAGCAGAAATCATCATGTCTGAAAATCACATCAGAGTCTTCTAGAAGCAAGCTTGTTGAGGGTTTCAAGCATCTAGGTGAACTAGAGCGGAATATTAGAACTGCATGTGCTCTTGAAGACAACCAGCTACCAGAGGTAAGTTTAACACCATGTTGAGTGACGAATATCCAAACTTGCACATAAACTTTACAGCTCTTAGTTTTAAAAATAGTATACTGGAAATTACTTATCAGTCCTCTACCGGTCATATAACTGGTTTGGGGACTATGGAATAGGTTTGCGCTGTTCCGTCTCTCCGCAATTTCGTTTCTGTCTTTATCTTTCACATTCATGGACCAATTTTGATATAACTTCACACAAAGGTTACCAAACTACAAGAGTGTGTCATGCACAACGACTAAGATCAAGGTCACCCTTAGGGCTGAAACACTATAACATGCAATTTCGTTTCCGGTCTGTATCTTCCACATGCATGGACCGATTTTGATATAACTTTACACAGTTGTTACCCATGTAATGAGTGTGTGTCATGCACAACACCCAGTCAGTTGCTCCCTAGGTCAGGGTAATACTTAAGGACTCGAACTCCAAACCGGTAATGGACTTTGTATTACATCAACCTGTTTTTCAAAAAACTTCAATGCATCTAACAAACTGAAGAGGGGAATATTAGTTCCCATAATCATACCATGATATCATATACAAGGGTGCTTCAAAATGTTACTAGATTAATAAATTTAAGACGGTCAATGAACCTCAGATGAAATTATTCCAACCCTCAAAATATTCCCCTTAACAAAAGCACTTTGTAATCTGCTATCCATTTCCTAAAAGCGCCAAAGTAGTCGCCCTTGGTATCTGTCTCAGGCACTGATGCACTGCACTTCCAAGTGCATTTCTGCTGTCATATCTCCGCCCAGAAAGAACTTTCTTGAGCCGAGGGAACAGAAAAAAGTCGTAAGGAATAGGGAAGATGCTTCAAGACATTAACTTTTTCTTTGTTCAGAAACTCCACTAACCCCCAACTTTATGAGCTGCTTTTTCTGGTTTGTAGTAAGCAAATGGGGGACCCAACGAGCGCATACTTTTGTAAGTCCCAAATGTTTGGTCAGAATAGCATGGACGATTCCTTCTGATATCCCTAACTTATTGGCTATCTCTTTCACTGTATATCTCCCATCTTCGTCTACAAATGCCTTCACAGCAGACATGTTTTTATCTGTAACAGATGTCTTTGGTCGCCCTTTTCGACCCGCATCTTTAATGCTGGATATTCCAGGTTTAAATTTTTTAACTCATCTGCAAACTGTCATACAATACTGGGGAAGGCCCATATATATCATTCAGTTCGTTATAAACTGGTTTTGGCGGTATACTTAGAGCAACGTGGCCTTTTATGTAGGCATGTATTTCTACTTTTACTTCAGTATTCATTTGTAAGACAGCAACTTGTACAGTGTATATGAGTAACACACCTATAAAAATGGATTACTTTGTCAAATGTTCACCTATTTGAACGAGGTTTTCGTGCTTATGTAGCTATTAAATTGGCCTACTCAGCTGAATAGAATTATTGAACCAGAACGCGCGTTTTGACTATGGAAAGTCATAAGTAACATTACTTTTTGAAGCACCCTCGTACATGTACTTGCTCTATGTATATACAGTAACGTGTTTACTTCTGTAGGTATTATCATTGAGTCTACAACTACATAGTGTACAGTCTGACCTGAGTGATGCGAGACAGCATCTGAGCTATACCAAACAGGTGGTGAGATGTCAAGAGAAGGAATTACAACACAATGAAAGGTAAACGTTATTGTCATAACGAAACTACTATGTTATGATGATCACAAGGTTACGGGTAGTATTTGGGTTTACTATACAGTATCAGTCAGTCAACTAGGAACTGTTTTGTGATGTGGCACATGACCTGAGGGGTATGTCATATACTGATTAGTATGATAGAAGCTTATTCCTTTCATGTTTGTAAAGCAAAAACTGACATACATGTGTTGCGTCCACACATTAAACGGATACATGCCTTTCTCCCTGCATAGAATGATAGAATGGATCATAAAAGTAGCTCGTATTCTTTCAAATAATTGCATTTGATAACTTCTGTATAACATTTCAATGATAGACGGCATGACCATTTATTGAAGACAGTTGATGAACTGATTTAATTTTATCTTTATACTGATGCCTTCCATAAAAAAATCCAAGAAATTCTTTTCTAGAAAGGAAGTTTGGGAGGATTGAAAGAAAAGAAATTAGAAAAACATATTTCAGAAAATTTAAAACTGTTGTTACTAGTATGATGCATTGAGTAGTGAAAGTGGCATGTTATGCTTAGTTTTATCTTAAAATTTGCTTTACAGACTAATACATCAAATGTTGAAACTGTTGAAGAGACAGCATTACATCATTAAAGGTCAAAACCTTTTGACCCCTGACCTTGCAGAGGAGTATTCTGGGATACAGCAGAGAGTTGCTGGAAAGGAAATAATCTGGGATGACCAGGAAGCAGGCAGTATATACACAAACAACTACACTCTGGCAGATATGCTGGACCTGCCTTCACTAGCAGTCAAACCAGACGTCAGTCACTCAGGTAATATAGTTTCTGCCTCGGCTTTAAAGTAGAGCAGACTTGCACCAACTTCGACGTCGGTAGTGAGCCTTTTCCTTGAAAACAAACATTTTGACCTTGATCTTTCTGTTTAGAAAGATCTTTGTGATTATTCCGAAAAGTGCTAGCAACCTTTCTGGACCCACATCAGACCAAGTGCGTGAGAGGCTTTATCTAGATGAATAGTAACTGTAGTCGTTAAACTAAAATGATAGTCGTCATACAGCCTAATTCAAATACTAAGATATATGTTTTTGCCTTGACTACAGCACAGATAAAACACTTCAGAAACATATGACTTGCACTCTTCATTCTAACATTGGGATTTTGAAGCTATGTTTGATTTCAGTGCACTATATAAAGCTGCTGTAAACTGGTTGATAATAGGAATGATTTCGCTTTTTTCGCAAATTCCCAACTTTGCTAATTTAAGAATCTCACAAGAGATTCATTTCACATCTGTGTGCTGTGACATTGACGTACTATATGAGAATTGTCCTTTGGCGATTTGCTAATAAGTCTGTTTGCTCTGAAATCATAAAGCTCATCCCGGAGGTTGCGGGTTCGAGCCCTACCAAAGTCACGACAGTACCTCCTCATATGACACCAGTACTGCTTTTACCAGGAAGTGGACTCGAGAGTGACTCGATAAGCTCAAAGCTTTCTTCATAATCGAGCTAAAATAAATTAGTATAAACTAAAGCTTTTGTCATGCGATAATTACCCATGGTACAGTATATAAAGTATTTCTTGATGGCCTACGTAGTGTAGATTTACATATAAAGCATTTTAAGACTGTCTTGTCAACTTGGGAGCATATTAAGAGAAACTTGTTATGTTGTATTTTCATTCCAGATGTTGAACAAAAGAATACCTGTAAAGATGCAGACAAAAAGTCCAGTGTATTTAAATTTACTGCATCCCAGCACCCTGCTAGTACTAGCAAACAAGCGCCAGCCAACTACCCATTCAAAGGTACAATTCATAGATCAATAAAATGTAGAAAATCAGTTTAAGAATGAGCACACAACAAAATTTTATTAGATCCTTTTTTGAAAGGTTGATGGTGCGTAGCACTGGTAAGGCTCAAAGAGAAAATTGCAGTTATGGGATACCTCCTAGAGCCATCCTCAAAATACCTAATCAATTTGTATATGAAAATACCTCTTTTTTTTTCTTAAATGTGACAGCAGTTGAAGGTTTAGACCACACTAACATGTTTTATTAAAATAACAAATATTTACTTGAAATTTGTTTTATAACGTAAATTTTTTTATAGACAGTGAACCCTGATTTTTATGTCAGTAGGTGAAAAGCTTCATTGAAAACTTCAGTGACAACTTTCTGATTCAACAGTGCTGTTACACTAACAGTATTTTACTGGTAATACCAGAGGGGAGCATTTGGTTTGTCTGTCCATCCTTAACACATAAGCTAAATTCTGTGATTAAATTCTTGTTTAATATTGTACATTTGCTTTATACAGTTGTGGATGAATGTTCACCACCGAAAGCAAAGCGTGTAATGTTACCAGCCTTGCAGACACAGCAAGCGGCAGGGAGGGTTGACAGACATGGGAATGCTCATTCAATAAAGAACAGTTACAAATCTGGGCTTACACCAACTAAATCTAGATTTACGCCATCAAAGTCAAAATCATTTAGTGAATCTACCAGTTTTAGCAACAGTGCGAATAAAGTGTCAAGATATAGTGTGCCAAGTAACGCAAATGTGTCGAGAAATCTACCAGGAGAAAACAGAACTAACTCTCCTGTGTCAACAGCTACTGTTGCTAGGAAACGAAATTCATCACGTCGTAGGTCAGCCAGTGTTGGTTCAAGTATTGAGTTTGAAACTGCCGAAAGTGCAGAAGCAGACCGTCTTACCAAATCCAGGTTCTCAAAATTGAATGATACAATGACAAAAAATAAGAAATTCTCAAAAATGCACACTCACCAAGTGCCATCTGTAGGGAAGTCTAGTGTGCGAAGGAGCTTGATTACTGAAGCTAGTTCAGATCTAGATGGAACATTTACAATAGATCCAACTTCAAACAATATTCCCAGTTCAGCAATACCTTGTGTTGACTGTGTAGAGGAGAAGATAGTTTCGGAAAATACTGTGATTGAAAGTGTGACAGCTTGTCAGAAATGTGCTAAGGAACAAGAACTGACTTCTCGAAAGATGGATGGGAAAGATGTTGTTCATGTTAATGGTTCAACTGATACCACCCCACAGACAAATTGTGACTACCGTTGTGGTGTATCAGAAATAGAACCGGCTCAGAAGTATACCACATGTATTGAAAATTTACAGACTGGTTGCCAGTCTGACTACGGTCCAGAAAATGATTCTGGTACAAGCACAATAGTGGACCAGTCAGCAAATAGTGTAACTAGTCTAGCATCAGTTTCAACTCTAGTCGAAGGTCAGAATCTTTCCCAAGATCTGTCCCAGTCTGAAGAATGTAATCCAGACTGTAATGAAAAAAGGGGTCAAGTTCAGCCTTATTACCCTAGTTCAGAAAGTAAGGCCAAGAACCGTTTAGATCCAAAGTGTGCACCGATAAATTCTGGAACAGTGACGAAAACAGTCTGTGTGCCAGGTAGTTTAATACAAAACACTGTTACAAAGTCTTCCACAATAGATTCAGTCGGCAGTGAGAGAGAGATTAAAGCAGTACGGTCTATCAAGTTTGACTGCACAGAAAATAGTCATACACCAACTAAAGGTATGGGCTTGAATTTATATGGCTTCAGTAAATAAAAGGTCGGACAGACATTTATTTGTCTGTTTTAAACTTTGTATTCCTCCAGTCAGCATATTTCTGTAGGTGGGATTTTTCTTGAAAGTTTTGTGACATTTTACTGCCTCATAATATTTCATATTGTACTTAACATGCTTAACACTACAATAGTAAGACGAAACATCCAATATATGCAATTATTTTTTCATACATTTTCTAACAGTTAACTTGTGATTTTGCATTTACTTATTGTCCCTCTAGAACAGTCGTTTAATATTTCTGGAGAGTAGTTAATGGAAATGAAGCTATAGGCAGTTGTATGGTACCAGACACTGCCTGAAGCATTGCTGATTCTTTGCATGTTGTAGACTATTAAGTAGTAAATAATATCCATACTTTAATCAACTAATTTCCATTCTCTGCTCGTAATAGCTGCTCTTGGTTTCTCCCTGCTCAGTTGTTTTACTGAAGTATGTCTAATGCAACGATATGGTAGACTCAGACTTTTCATATACACGTACTTATAACAAAACCTAGGACTAATTTATACAAAGACTCATTTTCCTATTATAGTTTTAAAGTATGGAATGATATTCCAATGGAATTGAGATTATTAAAAATACAGTCTTTTAAACGAAATTACAAAAATTATCTTTATAACAAAATGTAGAAATTACTTACATCTACAACTTTGCACTGGTTATTTTAGTATCTAAGTAATGACATTAGATTAATTATATAATTCATAATATTATTTGCATTTGAGTGTCTGTCGTAACGAGTATGATGTTTATTATATAAACGTATCTAATATGTTATTAATATTAGTATAATTAATTTAGTGTGTATGATTTGTGGTGTATGTGTGGTTTAAATGTATGTATGTTATGTTTCCTTTTCTCTTTTCTTTTCTTGTTCTGAAGGCCATATGAAAATAAGTTATGTTTTGAATGATTATGATTCATAATGTACCTTTTATGTAACCTTCGTAAAATAAAGTTATTATTATTATTATTATTATTATTATTTTTGTGCTATTTTACTAGGTAAAAGTTACGCAGATATTGTACGGACACCAACACCTGAAAGGCAGCCATTGAGACAGGTTGGGAACTGCAATACACCCCTCTCTTCACCTAGATGTGATAGTCGCAGGTACTAGCAACACATCAACACCGGTTCACTCTTTTTCTTAAAATTTCCTCGACCTTCGACAGTGACATGTGTCAATTAAAAATGATTATACATATGTCAATGTACCTGGAATCAACATTCTTCAGTTACAGTGCTGTCATGGTAAAGGCAACTGTACTGAGAACACTAACACTGATAGACAAAAACAGAAATGAAATTGTGATAAACATGATAAAATACTTCATAAATGAGGACACATGTATAGATTTGTAGTGTAAGGACATAGTAAGAAACACACATGAAACAGTATGTTCTTTTCATTTACAATATTTGTCTTCAAAAAGACTTCATCAAGCAGAACTTCTTTATTTTGTGTTTTAAAGCAAATGACTTATACAGACATTATTAAAAATGACCTCTGTGCTATTGAATTGAACTTAGGAACATTTCTTTGTTTTTCAGTAGTTTCACTTCATCTGACAGTGATGCATCTTTTGACAAGCGTTGGTCAGGTGACAAGATTTCTTCATCACAGTTATTGGGAAATGACGAGTACAAAGAGAATTTACGAATACTCAGCCAGTTTGGTCTGCCCTCGCTTGTTAGTGACAGTATGATTTGCAATACTAGTGAGTTAAATATTAAAATATTTTCATGTTGTGATGGATGTTATTGCATTGAAATGGTTGAGATTTTAGTGTTTAACATCCATTTAGCTGTAGTAACGTAATTTGTTGTTCCCGGGGTAGTACCAGTACTAGATTCCCATCCTCAGAAACTGCCAGCTGTCTCGCATTGAGAATCACGTCAGTAGAGGTGCTCAAACCCATGACCCTGAATCAGAGGTTTAGTTATTTGTTGTCAGTGACTTTAATGACTCAACCACAGAGGTGGTTTGTGATTTAATTGAATGAATGATCTGATCTGATCAGAACATGCCTGATTGATGTATGAAATTGGGTAAGTCTATTCCAGACACATAAATACCTATTGCGATAATTGAAGAGATTTATACATGAAAGCCATTTCTACAGTTTATAAGGAAGGATAAGTAACACCATAAAAACACTTGTACATGTATTGTATTAGTCATACTTTACACACTGTCAAATCAATGAGGTTTGCCGATGTACAAACTCAGTACGGAATCACAACTTGACTATTCTGTAACTTAAAAGGTTATTCAACTTTACAGATAAGCCCAGGATGAAGAAGAACCAGTCATTTACTCCAGGCTACATGCAGTCAACAAAAGCTCACCTCAATAGAAAGAAGCTCAATATTTCAAAGTAAGTACAACATTACAATATTTCAAAGTAAGTACAATATTATATAGTGCTGATGACCTCTACTCTGAGAGTATGTACTACTGGTACTGCTCATAAACTTTCCAAGATTAAATTACAAGGGGTTTTGTTTTCAGTGGAGAGTGTCTTTGGTAGATCTTTTACTCCCTTCTAGACATATTTGCGGACACTGTAAACATTTTGAAATACATGGTCTATTTAATTTTAAGCGGCATGATCAGTGCCTTGATGATAAGCCTTAAACTTCTTTTGTAGGAAAATAGATGCTAATCAATCCATGTTTGTTTCAGAAATTCCAGTTTGAACTCAAGTGGGGAAGAGGTTCTGAAAATGGAGTCTGTGAACAACAGAGCAAAAACAGCTTTCATAACAAAACATGCTAGACCACTCTCGTAAGTGTCAATATGGTATTAGTAGATAAGGCAAAATTACAAGTCTGGTCTTTCTGGCAAATAACACGTAAGTAAGGAACTAGTTTAGCTTACTCAACTATTAGGCGGTCAGTAGGGGATTTGCAAATTTCAATATTGCTGATTTCATTAAGTATCTGAAGATTGGTCTTCAGTACTTGTTTATGTTCTGTCATTTCATTTCAACTCAACTGCAACTAATGCTCCAAACATAAGCCTGCTGACAGGGAATATGTCACTACCGTGTGACCAGTGCAGATCCTGATTACCCTGGTCAGCTGTATAGTTTGATCATGATCTACACCATTTGCTATCCAGTCTAAGTATCCCATGAACAATAGTGGTACTGCCCAACTTGCAAGATGGACAAGTCCATTATAGAAATCCATCAGAGCAAGGGTTAATAAATCCCTCTACAAGATGCTTATTTATTATCATTTACAGTACACCAAATACACTGACCATAATTCACAGGTCTGGAAGTCAGTAGTACTTTCAGAGGAAAAAACTGCAAAATTTGCTATTGTAAAGTAAGATCGACTGTTCAAATATTGCTTTGGTCTGCATTTAAAAAAGAAAGTCAATAAATTTACTGTAGGTGTCAAGATGTTTGCAAAAATTAAAAAGTAAAGCTAAAGCTCAAATGAAATGTGTATTGTAGCGAAACAATAACAGTGCTAGCAATTTTCAATTGGACTATTAAATTATTCCCAGCTCTTTTGGGAAAAGGTGAACATTTAGCTTTACAGCTTCTTATGCTAGATTGTATTAATCTGAATGGAAGTATAATTATTGAAAATGTAAATATTATCATGATAAGCAAATGGAAAACAGTCATTTTCTTCTATTTTTTGTCTTGAATTTGATACCTGTCTTAAAGAAACTTGGAGATCAATGATAAAAGCCGTCTTTTCACCTTTCCCTGAATAAATTATATCTATCAATACCTGAATGTTACAAAGGTGAGAATAGCTTAAATGACCAAGTAAATGTGCATAATATATCGCATGGAGTAATGATTACACACAATCCATGTATATTTTCAGATCTCACATGAGAAGTAAGTCAACCTCCAACCTTTCATCCCGAACAGGCTGGCAGATCTGACGGTTCCGAAAATCTTCAAAACTGAAGAAAACGTGTTCATGTTTTTACTTTCGCAAGTTTTTATTTATGGTGTATGTGCAATATATGGACTGGCTGTTTTTATGACGAAATCATGACGTAACCTTACGTGGAAGTATTACCTGTTAAATGATTGTAATTCATGATAAATTGTTTTTAAATACTGAATTAGTAGTAAAATGTACTTGTTGGCATTTCAAGCTTTTTATTGGTGCAAAAGTAATGTCGAATAAAAGAAGGAACACTGAAGAAAATACTCATTTCCCATGTTGGAAGAAAAAAGAAAGAAATTTAGGTGTTTTAGTCAGGTAATTGACAGCGATAGCTTCTGCTTGATAACCCTAGACATTTTTGTTTTGCATTAGCAGCTTTCTTATGATTATTTGCTTTCATTTCAAGGTAACTTCCTCCTAATTTTGCCTTTAAATTGTAGCTGCTTTAGTTGTTAATATTATCGAAACTATTGATGTATGCATAGTTGTTGCTTATACATAGCCAAACAAAAGCTTGAAACACTTGGAAAAGGATTTAAAGAAATAACGGCAATGAATTTTCTTTGTTCTGGTCAGTGAAAATTAATATTTGGAAAGAAAAGTTTTGTTAAATGTCTTACTCTATTAAACCTGTAGCAATGTGTGATTTCATGCATTGAATGATGGTTGCTATATTTTGAAAAATTTCAAACACTGCAATGCACTAATTGACTTAAAATTTAGTATGCAACTTTCAAATGTTAAGATTTATAATACTGGCGAAACAAGGGACTTTGGGTTGTCTGAACTCATATTTTGTCCTAGATTTTTATGAAATACAAGTTTGCATACTATTACAGAAACTTCTTTTTTAACATTATGTGCATGTTCAGACTCTTCTTAAAAAAATTAATACTAAATAAAAACAAAAACAAATTGTTGTCAATCATCCTTGTTGCATCTAGCTAGTGATGCCTCATGAGACTAGGACTTGACTCCTATTTTAACAAATCTATTTATAGCTTTATAAAAACTTTATGTAAATAAAAGATTGCCTCTTTTTCTTTTCTGTTTGTTATGGGTTAGCAGTAAAGGGTCCATTTCATCTGCTTTGTCAAGACATATCTCACTTGCTCAAGAAAGACACTAAGATATTTAGATTGCACCAAGCTTTTGTAAGCTTAACTGACAAGTGCCGGAATGAGCTATTTGGACTGCTCACTGTTCGTCCGTCCACCATTTCATTTCAACATCTCCGTAACCACTGGGCCAAGTGTTGAAACTTGCAATTCCATTCTATACAGATCCCTAGTTGCGAGGACAACAAATAAAGAAATTTTCAAAACTCTTATCTGAAACCACAAGGCCTAGATCTTAGATATTGCCTAGTGGACCAAAGATTGTTCAAATCAGGGCCCCCGGGGCACTTCATCTTACATAGGCTAATCTTCTTGTCTAAAGAATGTTCATGGGCTTAAACTTAAAATATGGTATCAGAACCATGGTGCAACAATATGGGGCCTGACATGAAGGTGTTTTTAAATGGATTAGGCCTACTATAATGCCAATGGCTTTTCTTTTATGCTAAAAGCAGAAATAACAAAGGCAGCACATCTGATTTATATATATATATTTTTCAAAGCCACTTTTTCTGTGTATCTGAATAAATATTCATTTAAATTTATAAATATTAAAAAACATAGACAAAATGTCCTAAATCAGCCCAAAACTGATCATGTTTCACATTCCAACTCGTGAACAAAACTGTCGGAAGAAAATTGCTTGAAAATTGAAGTTTAAAGTTTGTATAGGTTTTCCTTTGACTTAACCTTGTGATCCAATTTCTGACCCACTATTGAAACATGGACATTTTACTGTCAGATACCTGGAAAAGTTTGATAAAAATTACCTTGAAAGCTGATGTTTTTTTTTTCTTTATTCATCTGTGAATGTTTAAGAAATGAAATCACTTTTGTCACAACAAAATGTTAAAGAGGACGGTCCAGAAGGACTTAGTATGATTACAACAGCTGATACACTGATATTTGGTCAACAAAAAACCAGAAACTTGCAGCTATTGGTGTTCTTTTTTGTGGTCTGTAATGAGAGAGGATATAAGAATCGTTCAAAATTGTCCTGTATAAAACTTCTGTTTGATTTATTCCCATCATAAATCCTACATTTGCTGATAAAATTAAATCAAAATCAATAAAAATATGCTACAAAAGGAATGAATATCAAAAACAACCGTCCTTGTATATATTACTCTAATTATAAATCTGCTATAAATTGTCCAAAATGAGCAAAGGAATCTATGTAAAAATCCGGAACAACTTTTCTCTTGATCGGGTCCTCGGAGTGCTGACGTTCCTCTACCTGCTGCAACCCATCTACACCTAGTAATAGAAATAACAAATAACTAAGCTCTACTGTTTGAAAAATTAGGTCTTTGCAATTGTTGTCATTTGGAATTGAGTTCATTAAAGGGCAACAACTCAACTAAAATTCAATGAACTAGAACAGGATGATGATATACAAAAGTAGACATCGTACTCATCACTCGTGTGAAGTTTAATTGAAATGATTCCGGTAAGAGAAATTGCCAAGACATTACAAAATTTGACAAATCAAGGGCAATAACTCTGCTAAAAGTCATTGAACATTATACTCAACTGCAGAAATTGTATTAATCGCTAACGTGTGGTTTGGTTGAAATGCAAAAGTGGTATCAGAGTAATAGCACAGACATCATTATACATAAAATAAGACAAAGGGCAATAACTTAGCCAAAAATGACTGGATCAGAAAATGCTTGGGACTGATCACTCCTGTGAAGTTTGCTTGAAATCCCCCTAGTGTGTAAGAGGAATTACTAAAACAGTCTTTTTGACATCCAGACAGAGCAACATCAAAATGTCTCCCCTACCCTCCCCTCCCCACTATGTGTGGTTTGGGTTGCTTAAATATTTCTCTAACAGATATTGCAGTGAATTTCAGTACTTATTTTAGACAGAATAAGTTAAGAATATTTCCATTAAAAAACTGATGGTATTTTCCTAATACTTGTAAATACAGTAAGACCTTGTTTATCTTGCAAGAGGCCCCAAAGGGTGCCAGATACAAGCTTCACTGCACATATCTTCAAGAAGTATGTACAACTGGTATCCTACATGTTAACCGGACGCTCAATCATCCGGACAATTTCGATTTGCACGTCATTAAACAGTTATCCTTTTATCCAACATGTTATGAGGATACCTGGATCATGCAGACGCTTTCCGTGTCTGTGACAGTGTAGTCAACTTATCACTTAGATGAACAACATTAATAAAATTAATATTTGTACCGCACTTGACTTATGTTTTGATTGCAGATGGCCATTGTCACAAGGGGGCTTCATATATCAATGCACATGCGCACCTGCACAAATGTATAGCAAGATATAACATTCCGTTTCAACACTAGTTTCAGTTGGGAATTAGGAAAGCCTTGCAAACAGTAAAGAAAACACTAAAATCTTAAAAAGTAAATAGTCTTTCGTAAAATTCATACTGAAAGCATGAAATAACACATTTAGTACATAAGGACCTTAATCCATGCAACCAAGATGGAGCTGGGTTCAGGATTAATGCTATAAATAGTAACCAATTGCCTTTTCAGGGAATGCCTCTTATTTACTTTTAGCTGTACAGAGCATAACGCGAGAAAATTATCCAGAAAGAAAAAATTCTGATGAAATAACAGATCTTTTGCACAAATAAACATTATGGCAGAATTATTTAGAAAAAGGTCCTGTTTCTGTCCGATAAATTGAAAAAAATAATTGCTCTTACTGATGGGGGTTCATCTCTTGATATATTAACTTAACACCAGACACAAAAAAAAACAGCACAAGACCGATTCAAATTAACGCCTATATATAACATAAACTGTCAGGCCAATTAACTGTAATAGACGTTAACAATACACAAGGAAGAAGTCAAGACACAGCTGTACCACCGACTCACTGGTGGGTATAGGAAATGTCCCACTTTTACTTTCAGTGCTATCTTGTCATTGTGTAGTTCCTATCTAAATTTATGTACTTTTGTGCAGATGGTAAATTGCTCAGAAATACAGTAAAGTTCCTGTATTGAGACCACCCTTCTGACCAGTAAAAAATGGTTTTAATTAATGAATTAGTCTTATTCGCCCTCTAAGGCTAGAGACTTTTTACTATGAAATTGAGCATTTGGTTCTGAAATGTTTTATCTTAATATAGAGGGTGTTTTTAATATTGTTTGGTCTTATAGTGGAACTTGACTGTATTTTAGGTGTGTCAGTTTTTTTATTTATCTATTTTAAAGTCACCTCCCCATTTTTTACAGAATTCGTTTTCTCGGTCGTTGAGATCTCTGTTTTCCCACCTTTAAAATGCTGAATCTTTCACACTGCGGCTCAGATTGAGCATTTTCAGAATTGGCAAAACTAATCTACTTTCTTACTACAAAGAATAATGGAAAACACTGTTTCATTTTGCAAAATATTAACATCATCTAATGACCTGAAGTATTTGTCACATAAATTTTGCGATCCGATCTAAGAAGCAGAGATGGCATAGACCATGTACCCATAATACACCAGACAACTTTTTATATGTAGTGGTAAATGTGTAAGATAATATTTACACAGACTGATGTTGAATACTGCAATTTCACATTAAACCAAATTCACAAGTACCTTGATTAAACACATAATTGTTTCTTTACACAGTAAATTGTTTACCTGTTAGGACGAGAATAGACTTCATATCACAGTTCACTGCCATATGGATATCTGTATTCAAGCTGCAAAAAATGTAAGACACTATAATACAGTATCAAATATCCTTGACTGGACATGACAATCCTCCCTATCTAAGTGGCATTATAGACTGACTTCCATCAAATTTAATGAAGCAGCATTATGTTACACATTCTCTGATTGGTTCTTCTTTGAAATCCAAGTAACCACTGGGCAGGGTTAGTAATGGAGGCTGGTTAAGCTAGTGGCTACTAATGTTCTTCAGTTGCACCAAATGGTCTTCTAGCTTAGCATTGCAATTGAAAACAAATCTAAGCCAGTCATTTTGTCTTATTTGCAATATGAAACAACCATAGAGTTTGACTTTTCCTTAGTTGAGTTCACATCTACAGGTTCAAACTTCTTGTCTATCAAATGAGTGGTTAATTTGAGAAAAGCAAGTGCTTTCCAATTCTTAGGCTCAAAATATTGACTGAACCAAAACCTCACAAAAAATTACCATTATCAAACTCAAATATCTTCTCACCTAAATTATTCACATAATTTGAGAACTGACCCAAGTTACTTCATTATTCTAGGATCTGATCTCCTGACCTGTAACCAGCTGACAATTACTGCACAAAGTTCATAGACAAAGTCATGACAATAGAGTTTGTCTGTTACAATGCAAGCAATCAAATAAGTAGCGCATATACACTACTGCAAAACAAAACTAAAGTCATGTGCAGTAATAATCTACATGTATTAAATTCTTCAGCACTCAACATTGCCATGACATCTACAATGTGACTTATGTGTTATTTAATTCATTCAATATAGTTTTTACTTAATGCAATTTCTGACAAGATTGTAAAGTTACCTATCTCCAACCATTATGGTTGACTCGGCCTGTAATCCATGCACCTCGTGAAGGAGATCGAAGAAGGCAGTTTCTGGTTTCCCTATTATACGTGGTTCTCTGCGTGTAGGTATTTTAATTGATGCTACAATACTCCCTGTACCTGTAAAATGGTCAGAGAAATTGTTCACTGATCAAAGTGCTTGCACAATGCACAGTCATCAGAACAAAAATGACATGGCAGTCCCAACAAAGGGTCTCAGATCCCAAATCCTTTATGTTCCTCAGACTAAAAAGTACATGGCAATCCGAAAATTGGGCTTTGAAACTCAGTTACTGCCTCCTTATAATATCAAATACTTGTACTGCTTTCTTCAAAGTATGAACTTCAACCGGTGTAAAGAATGACCTTGATGTCAAACCAATTTGTGTAATATGGGTTGGGCACATTGCCTTTAAGAGGCCACCAAACAATTCAAACTTCATTAACACCTACCATATCAAGAAGTTCAAGAAATATTAAAGTTGAACATGAAATGTTTCCTTGAACTTATTAGATCATGAAAACAGACATTTTGACCAATTTTCAAGACTGTTTTAATTGAGACCTGAAAGAAGTTAATAAAGTTATTCTTTCAACTGACCTTGTGACCAAGTTTTGACCTCCACTATGTGGCCAAAATTTGAAGTAGCCCTGAAGCAGTATCTATGTCTTGATCTAACAATTTAATTAAGTTAAAATCTTGTACAGTAGGCCATTCTCAAAGAACATAAAAGAAGGCAAGTTATATATAAACTTAAATTGTCTCAGGAACAGACACACACTCGCATGCACAAGCTCATGCACACGCGCATGCACACACAGTGGGACTAATGAATGTGATGAATGTTGTGAGGCTAACCCTTTGATCTTCACCCTATAATACATACTTTTAACCCCAAAATACAACCCAACACCACAGTGATGGAATGAGCTCACACAAACCTAAACTTCTGACATGCCAAATACCTTTAACTATTTTTTACAGAACAGATAAACTACAGAAAACTAACAAACAACTTAACAGACAGAGTATAGACTGAAAGACAAAAAAGATGGCTATCAAAAATGTATTTTTGATGGATTAACAAATTACATCAAAGTTCTGTACAGCATGCTGTACTGTATATGTACTCTCCTGACAAACAAGTTACATGTATTCATATCTGGTGTCTGTCACCTACACAGTAATCAATGAAACTCTACATTCATCATACCATTTTAGCAAACAGGAAGATATTTATTTTTGTCTTATCATATATACAGAACAAATACATTTAATAAAGCTATAATTAGAATCCTAGGCGGATGCTCTTTCTGTTAACGAATCACTTTTCATTTCCCTTGACTCAAATATCATAGACACAGTTCTGCATTTCAATAAATTATGTCATTCAATATTTTACGTAAGTGATTCTATTTCTACTTAGATGTCATTGAGACTGAGGTTTACACAGATGCTCTTAAATCTATTAGTTTTCATGATGGAATCCATACCCACACAATACCGGCAACCAATCAAGATGTAAAAAACCCTGCATACAGACACGCTCGTCTCAATTTACACCACTTTAACCCTTAGAATTTCAAAGGATTTTTAAAAAGGCAATCATTATTTCAACTAAATGAAAAGTTAATTTTGAGAGATGCTTTGGAATCTGTTTGTTTGTTTTCCATCAATCTTTAATTGCATTTTTTGTGTTTATATAAATAGCAAACAGACAGTCAATCCATCCCTACTCCTTGATTTATAACCAGCTGTTTGTTTAATGTTTAATGCAAGTTTTTAACGGTGCCAGTAATTCGTTTTAATACTCCACAGTTTGCTGGCAAACCTTAACAGTCTTCTCAGTTGTAATACAATGAATTAAGTATTTATTCTCTCTGTTCCTAGACATAAAACTCCAATTTTGAACCCAATATCTGCATCACCTTTCAAGACAGCAACATGTAAAACTAATACTAAATTTTCCAAAGTCAAACAAGGGCAGTAAATTGACTAAATTTCAAAGTTGTCTAACTTGACAGTGATGAGTTTAATAAAGACTTTAATGAACTCAGATCCAACACATGCACTGGCTACTATGATAAGGTTTTGCACTGCATTTAGAACTGTCAATTTAGTCAATATTTGTGTCTAGAAAATAAGCTTAAGGCAAAAGTTCACCAACAAATAAACTTTTCAGTCAAACAGAATTTTATCCCGGTTTGGGATGAGCAAAACCTGTTGATATGAGGAGTCTATAACTTTGCCAGAGAATACAGGGCAAGATTTGTAGTTGAAATGATACATAAGTGCCCCTCTGGGAAATTAAAGCAACAGAAAAGTGTCCTATATGTTAGTTTAAAATACATCTGTATTATATGGATATCAGTACTAAAGATGTAGACATGGCTTGATGGAAAAGTGCGTCACAAAAGGTGACCTTGCTATGTAAAAAGTGCCATATAAAGAACAAATGGATGTAGTATTGCCATGCAATACAAAGTTCCCAACCGAATATAGCAGATTATCACCTAAGTGTATCTAAAAATCTTTTTTCACTAATATGAATTAAAATTCTCTACCACATAGATAAGTGCTAGATCTGAAGACCATGTGACAATATGTATGTATCACCATTAAATAACCCACCTGGTATACAGACAGTCTCCGATTTTGTTGGCAGGAAGGGGTCTTCATTTGTTGCTAAAAATAGATTGTTTCTATTTTTGGCATAAGAAGCAGCTTTAAGCATTTTCAGGTAGCTATGGTGTGCATCAAATCCAACCAGTACACAGTTCACCTAGAACACATTATTATGTCATTTAAAATGCGTAAAAGATAGAATCTAGGATTTCACTTTATGTATCATTGGCAATTCTTGCATACCAGCTCAGGATATCTGCAGTTTTTACCAGTGCTGGAAAAATGCGGAAATTCATACATTTCTACAAGAAAATAGCACTTGAATGTTAGTTATTGGTTTTATTTTGTAGAAGTAGAACACGATATGCAAGTAAAAGAATGTATCACTGGCTGTGGAAGATTCATAAGTCTGGTTGCTGTCCTCTTGTTTCTTTTGCCATAAAGAGGCAGTTGCTGACACGGCACAGTTAATAGCAATCAATTATTATGGTCCAATTAGACAGCACCTGTTTGAAAGACTACTGTTTACTAGATGGATTGATTATACAGCATTTTTCTTATATACTATTATCAACTAATCTGATCTGAAATTAATTTGCGTAATGCTCAGTGAGATTTCAAGACAGTCAAGATTTTGACACTTTTTGAAGAACTAAACATCTCTCCTTTCACTGGAATTTCTATACAGCAATCTGAAATCATATTGAACATATTCATGATCCCAAAGTTTTTTTATCACTGAAATGAATTAATGTCGAAGCGATTCATTCTTTCCAGGACTCCTTAGTATCTTGAAAATGTCCACTCACATTTGTTTTTACAGCAAACTCTACAGAAATTGCATATAAGCCTATTAGAACTCCTGTGATTGGATGTTACTGCAATGACAGTAGCTTACCTCAGGATCAGGTTTCCACTCTGACTGAAACTTGACGATATCATCAAATCCTGCCTCACCACTTGAAACTGGATCTGGCTAAAAAAAATACAGATTGTTAGTTGATCTGCAACTGAACACAAACTATTTCTGTTTCTTTGAACCCTCTTAAAACTGATATGGAGGGAAGCTTCCAGTATATAGATATGGAGGAGAAAAACAAGAGGGCCATGATGGCCCTATACTGCTCACCTGACTACCATTGGCTTTAATAAAAGGGGTCATGATTCTAACATAATTCATAGAGGTCCACTACACAATGCTAAGTAACATTTCAAATATTTATTATCTGCCTGTCAGCCTTGTGTTTTTTTGAAAGTTTTCCCTATATAAGCCTATGTGAAATCAAGTGACTTCCCCCTCCTGGGAAGGGGCTATTTTGACTAGGAGGTCATAATTTGAACAATCAGACAATTTTGAACAAGTAGACAATGCAACATGCAATATCAAAGCTCTAGGCCTTGTGGTTTCAGGGAAGAAGGTTTTTAAAGTTTTTCCTATATAAGCCTATGTAAAACCCAGTGACCCCCCAGGCAGGGTCAGTTTTGACATGGAACTCATAATTTAACAATCTTGGTAAAGGTCCACTAGACAATGCCACATGTTAAATATCTAAGCTCTAGGCCTTGTGGTTTCCAAGAAGAAGATTTTTAAAGTTTTTCCTATTTGTTGCCATAGCAACTAGAGTTCTGCATTGAATGGAATTCTTTGAACAACTTTGATAGAGCTTCATGCAAGGAACATTCCTGCAAAGTTTCATCAACATTGGCCCACTGGTTTCAGAGGAGATGTCGTTTGAAGAAAATGGTGGACGGACGGATGGATGACGTACGAAGAACCCCCGGACGGCGAGTGATCCTAATAGCTCACTCTGGCACTAGAGCTATCACTGAAGGTGACAAACACCACCAGATGCTGCCTAGAAACCTTTTTGTTAGCTGCTTCAATCAGCTTGGACACAGTACAGGAACAAGTGCACTGCATATGGGATCGGCATGCTGATGGCTGCAGTTGCTGTTCTATTATAAGTTTCATAAAATTCCAACCAAAACCTTATCCCAGCACAACATGCCAGAGATAAGTCAACTTTATACTAATCACTCATGTGAAGTTATTTATATTTCAGTCAGTGCTTGCTTAGGACATGCTGAGGATATTCAGTCAGTGCTTGCTGAGGACATGCCGAAGATATTCACAACTAGGCCTCTGTGAGGTTTCACCGAAAATTCCAAGCAGTGGTTGCCAAGAAACAGCTCTAACAATTTTTGCATACAGACATGAGGATGGACAAGCATGATTCGAATACAGCCCCAATATACTTTGTATCTGGGTACATAATAAGTCCTCAAAACACCATCAAGCTCAACAGTGATGCACCATCAAACAGTCATATAACAGAGGAGCGAAGCTGCAAACTATGAGAAGAGGCAGTAGACAAGGTACACACTACAGCCATAACATCAACTTTACAATGGCAATACGTCTTACAAGTGCAACAACTACCTGTAGCTAAAAAAGATTGCCGAGACAAAACCATACACATGTCAAAATACAGGGAAGAAAAAAAAAGTCAGGTTGAAACTAAAGTCACTGCCTTGGAATGATCCTTAAATAATATTGGTAATCAAGTTCACTTTCTGTAAAAAAAGGCTGACACAGCTGTCATCATAAGTAAATACTGGCACTACTATGGAATTGTACCCACAGCTCCTTTCTACTGAGGCATTTTAACAGGTTTTTTGGTGATTGGAAGATACGAGTAAAATGATAACAGCTTTCCTTACTTAATATATGAAATGATGTATTATTGAGCACTTCAAGGCAAACCACACGTTTTGATTTCAATTAAAAATCCATCTCACACAAAACAATAGGTCATAGTAAGGTCTATGTCTCCTGTGACTTCATGGTCCAAAATTACCTATAGGATATGATTACACTAGTTAGACCAATTATTTTCTGTCTATAACTCCATGTACATTTACATGTGTTTATGAAACACAATTGGCTCAGTTTACTTAGGTAAATGCGAGTTCATTACAAGTTGTTTCTCCCATAAGTAAGTATTTAACAATACATAATACAGGCATTTTCCTATCTTTGTGTTTGTTTCTCTTTATGTCATGATCTTTACAATAGACAGGTAATTATGACTTCAAATAAGCTATATCAGATCTGTATTTAATCTTTATATTATATATATCTTAGGGTTTAATGCCTGGTTAGGTAAACTGCCCGTCTGTAAAAATGACCAAAATACGGTTGGAACGGTTTTAAACTCCTACAACAACAACAACAGCCCATTTCGATGATAGGTGGGCAGTTTCCCTACCTAGCGTTCCTGGGAAGGACCCTACTGTTTGTTTTCCTGAAGAAACTGCCAACTTTCTCACATAAAGAGACATGAACATAAAGGGACTGTGATATAGAGCATAATTTTATGCAGTCTTCACATTGTTGCTAGATTTTGAATTAATATGTCCAGGTACTTTGAAACACCCACTGGTTCCCTGTGTGGAGTTCCACAACAATATGACAAAGGCAGATAAGAATCTTGAGTTCATATCAGTAGCCAGACATTGTTCTAAAAATATTTTTTTTTATAATAAAGATTTTGATAAGGTTACAAAACAACCTTAAGGTCATAAACAATAACCTGGAAGAAGTTGAAAAATCCTTGTATATTTCCAGAATTAGCTTTACTATAGTAACAAAATAGATCATTCTAATAAATAAATGATGCTAATTGATACCTTGGCCATGTTAATGTCTTCCATTGACATTTGACTTTTTTAACCCTGTATACATTATTCTTCTACTGCCTTGCAATAAGGAACTGCTTTAAGTATTGTTCTACTATCATGCAATCAGAGACTGCCTACATCATTGTTTTACTGCCCTGTAATTAGAGACTGCTTTAAGTATTGTTCTACTACCATGCAAAAAAAAACTGCCTCCATCATTGTTCTACTGTCTGTAATTAGAAACTGCTTTAAGTATTGTTCTACTACCATGTGATCAGAAACTGGCTACATCATTGTTCTACTGCCCTGTAATTAGAGACTGCTTTAAGTATTGTTCTACTACCATGTGATCAGAAACTGCCTACATCATTGTTCTACTGCCTGTAATTTGAAACTGCTTTAAGTATTGTTCTACTACCATGTGATCAGAAACTGCCTCCATCATTGTTCTGCTGCTCTGTAATTAGAAACTGCTTTAAGTATTGTTCTACTACCATGTGATCAGAAACTGCCTACATCATTGTTCTACTGCCCTGTAATTAGAGACTGCTTTAAGTAGTATTCTACTACCATGTGATCAGAAACTGCCTCCATCATTGTTCTACTGCCCTGTAATTAGAGACTGCTTTAAGTAGTATTCTACTACCATGTGATCAGAAACTGCCTCCATCATTGTTCTACTGCCCTGTAATTAGAGACTGCTTTAAGTAGTATTCTACTACCACGTGATCAGAAACTGCCTCCATCATTGTTCTACTGCCCTGTAATTAGAGACTGCTTTAAGTAGTATTCTACTACCATGTGATCAGAAACTGCCTACATCATTGTTCTACTGCCCTGTAATTAGAGACTGCTTTAAGTAGTATTCTACTACCATGTGATCAGAAACTGCCCACATCATTGTTCAACTGCCCTGTATAATTAGAGATTGCTTTAAGTATTGTTCTACTACCATGTGATCAGAAACTGCCTACATCATTGTTCTACTGCCCTGTAATTAGAGACTGCTTTAAGTATTGTCCTACTACCATGTGATCAGAAACTGCCTACATCATTGTTCTACTGCCCTGTATAATAAGAGACTGCTTTAAGTATCAGAAACTGCCTACATTATTGTTCTACTGCCCTGTAATTAGAAACAGCTTTAAGATGTGTTCTGCTGCCCTGTAATCAAGGACTGTCAACAGCATTGTTCTACTGCCCTGTAATCAGGAACTCTGTAAAGTATTATTCTATTACGGCATAATCAGGAAATGCATACAGTCTTGTTCTACTACCCTGTAATCAGGAAATGCATACAGTGCTGTTCTACTACCCTGTAATCATGAAAATGCATACAGTGCTGTTCTACATCCTGTAATCAGGAAAAATGCGTACAGTGCTGTTCTACTACCCTGTAATCAGGAAATGCGTACAGTGCTGTTCTACTACACTGTAATCCGGAAAATGCGTACAGTGCTGTTCTACTACCCTGTAATCAGGAAAATGCGTACAGTGCTGTTCTACATCCTGTAATCAGGAAAAATGCGTACAGTGCTGTTCTACTACCCTGTAATCAGGAAATGCGTACAGTGCTGTTTTACTACCCTGTAATCAGGAAATGCATACAGTACTGTTCTACTACCCTGTAATCAGGAAATGCATACAGTACTGTATTCAGGAAATGCATACAATACTGTTCTACTACCCTGTATTCAGGAAATGCATACAGTACTGTTCTACTACCCTGTATTCAGGAAAGCATACAGTACTGTTCTACTACCCTGTATTTAGGAAATGCATACAGTACTTGTCTACTACCATGTATTTAGGAAATGCATACAGTACTTGTCTACTACCCTGTAATCAGGAAATGCATACAGTACTGTTCTACTACCCTGTATTTAGGAAATGCATACAGTACTTGTCTACTACCCTGTATTTAGGAAATGCATACAGTACTTGTCTACTACCCTGTATTCAGGAAATGCATACAGTACTTGTCTACTACCCTGTATTCAGGAAATGCATACAGTACTTGTCTACTACCCTGTATTTAGGAAATGCATACAGTACTGTTCTACTACCCTGTATTTAGGAAATGCATACAGTACTTGTCTACTACCCTGTATTCAGGAAATGCATACAGTACTTGTCTACTACCCTGTATTCAGGAAATGCATACAGTACTTGTCTACTACCCTGTAATCAGGAAATGCATATAGTACTGTTCTACTACCCTGTATTTAGGAAATGCATACAGTACTTGTCTACTACCCTGTATTTAGGAAATGCATACAGTACTTGTCTACTACCCTGTATTTAGGAAATGCATACAGTACTTGTCTACTACCCTGTATTTAGGAAATGCATACAGTACTTGTCTACTACCCTGTATTCAGGAAATGCATACAGTACGTTCTACTACCCTGTATTTAGGAAAGCATACAGTACTTGTCTACTACCCTGTATTTAGGAAAGCATACAGTACTTGTCTACTACCCTGTATTCAGGAAAGCATACAGTACTGTTCTACTACCCTGTATTCAGGAAAGCATACAGTACTTGTCTACTACCCTGTATTCAGGAAATGCATACAGTACTGTTCTACTACCCTGTATTTAGGAAATGCATACAGTACTGTTCTACTACCCTGTATTCAGGAAATGCATACAGTACTGTTCTACTACCCTGTATTCAGGAAATGCATACAGTACTTGTCTACTACCCTGTATTTAGGAAATGCATACAGTACTGTTCTACTACCCTGTATTCAGGAAATGCGTACAGTACTGTTCTACTACCCTGTATTCAGGAAATGCATACAGTACTGTTCTACTACCCTGTATTCAGGAAATGCATACAGTACTTGTCTACAATCCTTGAATTTTGTGAGCTAATCAAGCTTAATTTTCGAATTCAAAAAATAATGATTTGAGTTACAAATGCACTTGTTTCCTACATACAAAGAGAAGAAACAGTCTATGTTATTTCATGCAATGTGACCTTCACCTCAGACAAAGAATGGATCTGTTTATTGTGTATAACAAATACAAATAATATTGCTGAAAGTGTTGATACACCTTCAATTCCAGCTTTAGACCATGTAAAACACACAGATGCATGGGGTATGTATTCGCCATCCAATCTAATACTGGTCCAAATGAGTTGTACAGGATATACAAATAGAAGATTTGAAACACTTGAAAACCCCAATCACATATTTAAGGCATTTGTTTAAATAAGAATAGCTCATCTGCTTTTTCCAAAGCAAAACAACTTTCAGAATCAAATCCCACTCCAAACTGCATCAAATATGGTTTGATCTAGATAATTTCAAGAAAAAACACTTCTGTTCCCACAACAAAAACCACATCTACTATATATATGCTGCTTTAAAAAATAGGTTTTCCGCATTGTAGTATATCAAGTAGCATGCGCAGGATACCATTAGGTTTTCAGTGCGAATTTAAAAACAACTGTTACTTTTTTTACACTAACGATGAACAATGTAGCCCTGTGCTTATAGCTTACGTATCAGTACTATTTTTTGAAATGACATAAACAGTATCCCTGAAATGTGATAGAAGGAATAGAGATGTTTCAAATCTAGTCTTTACATACTATGTCACCATAAACATGTGATTGGTAGGTAAGTAGAATAACGAATTTAATCTGTGATTGGTTAGCTTACATACATTAAAATTTTGTAGGATGTATTTAAAGCTACTGCAGAGAGCAGGAGTTGCAGGGGAAGGGAGGGGCGAGGGTCAAGCCTAAGGGGGTGAGGTCCAGACCCCAAGCATCTATGGTAAAACATTTAAAGAATTCATTTCTTCATGAAAACACTCACCCCAAGACCAACATGTTTTATTCCAAGGTTATCCATTTCTGTAGCCATGCTTGGATTTCCCACCATGAACACTTTTCCACTGAAGTTCATACTCTTCAAATACAAAGCTGCAGCATATGCTGTGCAAACAATGTTGTCCTAAAATAATAACTGTATTTAAAACTTATGAACCATTTAAATTTGCACAATCATTACTTTCTGGTATAGACTGATGTGTTACACAAACAGGTGCACCATGTGGCGGTACTTCAATAAACAACATTAGCACTGAAGAATGTTTTTGAAACAACTTAATTTGATTCTTAATGTGATGTAGGTTTGTTTTTTAGCTGTATCATACCTTTCGACAATACCAATTTTATTTACATGTCATCAAATTTCCACTATTTTTCTAGTACATACGTAGCAACAGGTACAACAGCAACTGAATTTCATGATTCCTTGTTAACTGACATAACTTTAGATATACTGACTTTGGCAAAATTGTGAAAGGTCCCAGGCCTTGCTGGGTATGTAACCACAAGTAACCAACTGATGTAACTCAGCCCTGTACCTACAAAAACTTTTTTCATCCTAAGCTGACCTTGAGCACAAAATAGTTTAACTTCTAGTGACATACATTTATTAGAAGCAACAGAACTATACAAATGTAGTTTGAAATTCATTTTAAATATTTACGGAAAACATGTTTGACACATGTTTATAACAAATGAATAAAAAAAACAAGAGTTTACCATGTTTATAATGTTCTATTGATTCAAAGTCTGCGCATGAGCACAAAAAAACAGTTTCATTCAGATGAACTAAGTTTCTGTCATGACCACTTTCCTTAAATTATGGCAGGGCCTGTTTACAGAAGTTATTCTCCCTAAAGAATTTCCTGTGATATCAAACAGTTTCCCTTAAATGTTGTTTTAAATTAGATTTAACCATTTTCCTTTTACATTTTTATAGCAGGACCTGTTTACAATAGTTACTCTCCCTAAAAAATTTCTTGCAAATTCATGCAGTTTCCCTTTAATGTTGTTTGAAATAAGATAGTTTAATCCCAATACAAATGTATACCAAAGGACTGCCCTATTTGTTTCCAAAATAAACGGAAAAGGGCCGTCAAAACCCTTCTCCCTTTTGTAAAAATATTACTAGTAACTCATACTCACCAGTTCTGCTGGGAAACCAAACTCCTGACATTTGGCAACCACTTGGGCTCTGGTTTTACTACTATTGTTAGTTACATAAAATACTCTCTTGCCCTGAAATTTACATCAAATAACCTCTTCTACAGCAAAAATATGATTTTCAGCATAGATGTACTCAGAAGGTTGTCTGAGAAAGTAACAGCTATTTTGTCAAAAGCCAAGTTTCTTGTGAAAACTGAAATGATGAAATTTATATTATGTAACTTCCATTCTTAAGTGCGTTCTAAGCTCTAACATAAACTGAGTTAAGGCAAAATCATCTGTAATGCTGTTATTTATTTAAAGGAGTACCAATGAAAAAGTTCTGAATTCATCAAAGAGGAAACTTGGCACTGATCCAAACTGTTCTACAGCTTTACAGGTATACTTACGAGACTTTTCAACTTCTGTAAGGCTTCAACAGTTCCTGGGATGACATGATTTGCATGCCAAAGTACCCCTAGAAATACAAGAACGTATGTTTTTTACTTTAATTTGGCCACAATAAAACTATTGTCACAATTTATTGATTCAAAGATTTTTTCCTAGGCCCTCATCAATTCCGTAAGCCCTTTTATTGTCCTGTAGAAGTCATGATAGGGGTCAAACACTAGAAATCACAGTTTGATTTTCATGAAACTTGACCGGTGTTATGAAATTCAGGATATGTTTAAAATTGAGTCATTTTGGTGCTATTTTTAACAATTTGGTTACTTTAGTTATCATAGGAAAACTTTGTTAACACTCTTCAGGTATTATTTTTAATGTATTTTAAGGGATTTCCTTTACAAGCTCATCCTATCAACTTTTCGAAAACTTGCACACTTAACACCTTTTGAAGGTTCTCAAAGTTTTGATCACATTTTCCTTTTACAGTAAAAATCATGAATCAATTTTGACAAGTCCTTACTCATACTTCCCACTAGATCAAGGAAAGTTTGGTAATTAGTTGGCAAATTCTCAAGCATTTCATCACAATCAAGTATCAATACTTTATGCTTAAGATGCAGGCATTATCATAATTTTTTGCCAGCATTTTTCTAATTTCTTCATTCCAAATAATTCATTGACCGCCTTCTGATATATCACTTCGGATTTTTTTGGGGGGGATAACAGTGCTTCAGTGCAATGTTTACCTTACTATACCCGTAGAAAATATATCAGTACATGTATTACACTCCCAGTCCTCATAAGAAACTGTCAACTTTCGCATAATTATGTGCTCTGAATCAATCCCATGGATGATTTTTGTTCTTGGGTTTAATACTTGAGTCAACTTTATTTCAGTTTTTTGAAGGTGGACAGATTTTATTTGGCTTATGATGAAATTGTGCTTAACACTTCAAAAATAAAGTATTTCAGTTTCTTGACATGTTCAGCACAATCGGAAGGTGACAATGATCATGATGATTTAGACCTGTGTAGTTCTAGAATACCTTTATATTTCCAAATGATAGACTACCGTTTACATTTTTTTCCAACATATTTCACAGATCTACTTTTATAAAGAGATTATTTGGATCCTGTGATTCCCCAATGGTTATATGTTCATCACTTTTCATTTACACATGAATACTGATGAAAAGTATAGCTAATCTTGTGAATGGCTCCCCATGTCTCACATCTCTCTTTACTACATGTAAAGCAACATTAAATTTTACTTGAAAATGGAATGTGCACAAATAGTTTTATACAGAAATAGAAAAAGAAATTATTTTGTCAACTGATTACAAATTGTTTTTTGATATGACCATTATTTGAATATCAATTTCAGGATTCATATTGTAAATTGTTACAGCCCTTGTTGTCTGTCATGTTTTGACATTGCTGTCCATCACATTGCTTCTCTCAAACTGAGTGTGTTAAACAACAGATAATCATTATCTTGGTCTGGTAAGGCTTATAAATATATATCTGGTTCTTGGTCTGGTAAGGCTTATAAATATATATCTGGTTCTTGGTCTGGTAATGCTTATAAATATATATCTGGTTCTTGGTCTGGTAATGCTTATAAATATATATCTGGTTCTTGGTCTGGTAATGCTTATAAATAATATCTGGTTCTTGGTCTGGTAATGCTTATAAATATATATCTGGTTCTTGGTCTGGTAAGGCTTATAAATATACATCTGGTTCTTCATCTGGTAAAGCTTATATATATCTGGTAAGGGCTATATATTAACCATTAACCAAATTTTCAGTATTATAAGGTACCATGTATATTTCTAACACAGTATAAAAGCTCTGTAGATTTCTTCCTGAACTCTTTGAATGTTCTTATGTTTCAATTTATGCTGGAATCTAGAATATGGAGTTGATTCTAGAATCCTTGTTTATGATACTCTGAAACCTTATTGTTTGTTGCACATTTGTTGTTTTCAATGATTCATGGCAGACAATAAGCCAAAGGGCAGTCTGTGGATGAAAGACAACTATTTGGACATTATTTTCATATTAAAAATGCAATTATTCTGGAAAAGGCTATAAATAATTTTTATGAACTAATTTTTGACCTACACAGTATCAAATTCGTCCTATATAGCAAAAGTGTTCCATGCAATGGCAATATAAAATGATGGAATTCAACTTTTGAAGACTGACAGTACATGCCTTCAAACTTGACATATTGCTGCCATTACCAGCTGAAACCCAATCATTTGATCAAGGACATAGCATAAACCTGAACTGCTGAAAACTGCTGTCACCGAGGGATTTAATCTATTTTGCAAGGAATACACTTAGTATATTGGAAAGCACATACCGTCGCAGTCAAACAAAAAAGTATCAATCCGTTTTATAATATCATGAGCTAATGATCTGTTTATCTGGTGTGTTAATTTCGACATTTTCTGATAGTCTAAACTCCACCGGTACAAATGGCGTTTAGTAAACAAAGGGGAATAACTCGTGTAATCTTCCCCAATAGGTATCATGACTCTGCAGTGCATACAATGAAATAATTGATACATTGTAATTGAAAATGGAGAGTCTGTTTTTGTCAGAGAATACTTAAACGACGCATTAAAGTTAGTGATGTCATTGAGATCATACTTCCGATAATATCAGATTACCGTCAAGGTAGAACTTTTGATCCAATCAACAGCAAGTAGACGGTTACATATAATTGCATATAACGTTTTACAAAAAATCATTTTCACAGTGAACAAATATTTTACAGAATTGTATTAATCACGGACCTATATACAAATCTATAGGTCCGTCAATAAATGTATCAAAATTAAATATTATCTGACATATGGGGGCTATAGAAGTTTTTTTTTTGTTTCACGGTTTTACATTAAATATTTTATAGGATTGAATAAATATAATAAAACTATTGAATGAATATTTGAATTAAATAAATATCTTTGTTATACAATAAATATTTTACGAGATCTAATAAATATATAAATATCAAAGCAATAATACGTCAGGATTTATTATATTAATCTATTGTATATACGATCCCTGAATACACGTACTGCAACACAGTACACGCTAAATCATACAGACTTACTATTGATATAAATTAGATATAATCAGGTAATAGAACTTGTGTTAATTAACATAATCATGCTTTACATGTAAATTTACGCAAGAAGATGGTTACTATCGTTAAACAATAGTTTTCCAGCGTTCCGTTTACAGGCAATAAATGAAATACTTGCACTGGCTAACAAAATTACATATATTTATAAAAGAGATAAATATATCATCACTCAAGGTCTTTAAAAAAGTACTATTTGAAAGACCTTGCATCACTTTAGTCGGCCAATAGCTATGCATCACTGGTTTACACTAATGTTTATTGTACTGATATACCGAAATGAAATAAAATTTGATTTGATTTGACTACGCATGCCCAAACGTCTTGACGCCATCACGTGACTGTCGTCATCAACTTATTACTCCTAGTAACGAACAAAATGGCACACGATACGGAAAGACGCTCGATATTTTCAAGATTTATTAGATTTATTTGTTGCGCATCAAAGTGCAGAAATGATGAAGATGAAAATGATGACGACCTTATCATCACCAGAGTTTACCAGTCAAAAAGTCTAACGGAACTAGCTCAGAAACGCCTGAGTGTTGCGTCGCCAAAAGCGGTTCGCAGTGAAACGACAGCGGCTGAAGTAGAGAAGTATATTGCAGGCCGGAAAATGGTCACAAAAAAGAGAAAATTCAAGCTGTTTGGAAAATTGAATGCTAGAAACGCAGCCAACCCAGTAAGTCCACGTGTAGACGATGTACAGGAGCTTGAGGTAGACATGGCTGATGGAGAAAGTTTGCCGGAAGACGACTGGGATGTCACTCCTCGTAGAATGGATGGTGATGCATGCAGCAGCCCAGTGCAGTAGATTTATTAGGATCAAAAGCAAATAAAAATGTTTGCTTAGATTTTATAACTTGAAATATTTAGACTGATATTTTATTACTTCCATTTTCATATTCACCACCTTCAATATGCAAACGTATTTGATAAACACTTGATATTTATAAACGAGGTCCCGGATCATTCTCATTCGCGGGAAAGATTTAAACAACAGAACTTGACTCATCGAGGTAGAGTTATGAAATTGGGATCAGTGGGTTGCCAACTTTATACTTCTAGGACACAAGACACGAAACAGGAATTCGATTGTTTTCGTGAACATTTTAACACGTCAAGCTTCAGAACATATGGTGTCCACGGACCACGGTAGAAGGCAATGTAACAATGGAGACCGTTATACTCGGTAGTCAGGAAAGGACATGCATTCCCTTATTGAGTTCAGTAACAGCAAGCTAATCGACTAGAACAATAAAAGACGAGAACACTAAAGTGTTTAAGTGATATAACCAATTGAATGGTCTTCCGGTTGAAATACGTGTATTTTGTTGTTAGTAGAACAGAGCTGCTTTCAATCAACACAAAGTTGGTGATACTTGTAGATTGTACCCGAGTGATATATTGAAAGTCTGGAACATTTACGAAGAACATAGGAAACCGATTCTAGAAGATATTACTACTGAGCTAAAGCCCCTTTGATGCTCCAGACGGCATAAAAAACTTGAAAATTATTATAGACTGAAATTGTTTAACTTACTTTTAACTTTGAAAGATTAAACCCGACTCTGCGATCTAGAATACCAATGCAAAAAACTGTTGTTTGCTATGCACAGTGCAGATACGGACTGTTAATGCCAATAAAGAACAATCTATAAAGTTAACAAACTACAAGAACGGACAGGGAGCATCAGACTCTCGCTAAATACCATACATGGAATTTGGTTTTAGCTGCAGTGTGTAGTCTACGAATCATGAATACGCTTGACATCAACTTTCGGATGGTTCCTGAGCGGAGGTCTAGACAAAAGATAACCACTACTTCGGAAGGATGGCCTCGGCCTATTTTGTCAATTCGACGATTTTTGTACGTTAAATCATGCAAAGGTCTGTGTGATAAAGCTTGAACTATAAAAAAACTTATATAAACAGAAAAAGCTACTATATTTTTTGTTATGGATATGTTATGTCAACTACCATGTCACAATACATACAGGTGTCAATGTACAAAGCAGACGTCCTCGATCGCCTCTTACCGGATTTGCATACTCTTGTTGCTATTTTCAAAATGTGCCAGTCTGACTGAGGATTTTGAACATGGACAAACTTTACCTATTGGTGATCGTCCTTACCTCACTTTGTAACTTGCATTCAGTCAATAAGGATAAACATTGTAGACACAGTCGATGATTTAGATTTTGCATTTGAATAAAATACTAAACGCCAAAATCCGTTGTTTCTCTTGCTTACATCCTTTCCTAGATATAGGGCCTATAGTTTTTTCAAATTTTCTTAGTAACATTAAGTTAGATTCTAAACGAGTTTACAAATAAATATGTTTTTGTTAACTCTCTGCAAAGCTTAATGAGAAGAACACACTGCTGCCTGGGGCCATGGCTCAGTTCCATCAAGGAAAATATAGTAAACCTTTCTCTCAAGAAACCATTGGTCGTATTTTGAAAAACGAAGTAACAACAATATGGCCTTTTCAAAAAATGTTCAAAAAGTGTTTTTTAAAATGATATTACACATCAAATGGCCATCATAATTTTAAATAAGACAATTTTGCCACTGCTTTGTTCTCCCAGAAGCAATATTGCACAAGTTATAATCAAAGTATGTATACTCCGACCTTGACCAGAATCCAACGCGCATCACATATTGTACCATTAACATTCCTTTGTTGACTGTTAAAGAAAGTTTCCAGAGTACTTGATGTATTTTACATTCTGAATAGGTATCCTCATTGTCGTATTTAAAGTCAATAGAGCTTGAAATAAACGGAACAGATTATAGTAAATTTCACGTCACTGTGTGTTAAAATTTAATTTCGACATTTTCCTGCAAAAACCGTCTGGCCGGTACAAATGGTGCTTAGTAAACAAAAGGGAATAACTCTTGTAATCTTCCTCAATAGGTATCAGTATCATGACTACTTGCTGTGCATATTAGAGTGAAATAATTGGTACATTGTTATTGAAAATATATAGTCTGTTTTCTCAGAGAATACTTAAATGACGCATTAAAGTTGATGAAGTCATTCAAATCATACTTCCTAATAATATCAGTTTACCTTTGACCCGACAACAGCAAATAGATCTCTATCTCACATAATAATAATTCCATATAACGTTTTACAAAAAAGTCATTTCCACAGTGAACAAATATTTTACAGGATTTAATAAATGTTTCAAAATTAACTATTAAAATCATCTGACATAAAGAAATACAATGTATAACTCTTTTAATGAAAAAATATTTTTGTTTTACATTAAATACATTATGGGGTTGAATGAATATATATCAAAACTATTCAATGAATATTTGAATTAAATAGAAATTTTTGTTTTACAAGATCGAATACATATAGACACTATTTATCAAAGATATAATATATATGTATTGCAACACATTACACCCTATCACCTACATACTGAGATATGAACAGTTAATAAAACTTATGTAATCATGATTTACTTGTAAAGTTACGCAAGAACACTGTTAATATTGTTTAAAAAAAGTTTTCCATCGTTCTTTACAAACAATGAATAAATATTTGCACGGGCTGACAAAATAACTATATAATACCAGATTCATTTAAAGATAAATATAATAATCACTACGCATGCCCAAACGTCTTGACGCCATCACGTGACTGTCGTCATCAACTTATTACTCTTAGTTACGAACAAAATGGCATACGATACAGAAAGACGCTCGATATTTTCAAGATTTATTAGATTTATTTGTTGCGCATCAAAGTGCAGAAATGATGAAGATGAAAATGATGACGACCTTATCATCACCAGAGTCTACCAGTCAAAAAGTTTAACAGAACTAGCTCAGAAACGCCTGAGTATTGCGTCGCCAAAAGCGGTTCGCAGTGAAACGACAGCGGCTGAAGTAGAGAAGTATATTGCAGAGAAAATGATCACAAAAAAGAGAAAATTCAGGCTGTTTGGAAAATTGAATGCTAGAAACGCAGCCAACCCAGTAAGTCCACCTGTAGACGATATACAGGAGCTTGAGGTAGACATGGCTGATGGAGAAAGTTTGCCGGAAGACGAGTGGGATGTCACTCCTCGTAGAATGGATGGTGATGCATGCAGCAGATCAGTGCAGGTCTAGACAAAAGATAACATCACGGTTGTTTCTGATGAAATAGCTACACTACTTCGGAACAATGGCCTAGGCCTCTTTTGTCAATTCGACGACTTTTGTACGTTAAATCATGCAGTTAAGGTCTGCATAATAAAGCTTGAACTCTAAAAAGCTTATATAAACAGAAAAAAGATTACTATATTTATTGTTATGGACATGTTACGTCACTTACCATGTCACAATACATACAAGTGTCAATGTACAAAGCAGACGTCCTAGACCGCCTCTTACCGAATTTACATACTCTTGTTGCTATTTTCAAACTTGCTGAGTCTGACTGACGATTTTGACCATGGACAAGCTTTACCTATTGGTGATCATCCTTACCTCACTATGTAACTTGCATTCAGTCAATATGGAGAATCATTGTACAAACAGTCGATGAATTAGATTTTGTATTTGAATAAAATGCTAAACGCAAAAATCCGTTGTTTCTCTTGCTTACATCCGTTCCCAGATATAGCTTTTTTAATCTTCTTTGTTACATATAGTTAGATTCTAAACGAGTTTACAAAGAAGAATGTTTTTTGTTAACTCCTTGCCAAGCTTAATGAGTAGAAAACACTACTGCATCAGGCCATGGCTCAGTTCCCAATAGGACGATATAGTAAACTTAAAGCCTTTCTCCCAAGAAACCACTGGTCGTATGTGGAAAAAAAGAAGTAACAACAATGTGACCTTTTAAAAACTTGTTCAAAAACTGTTTCTTAAAATGATATTACACATCAAATGGCCATCATAATTTTAAACAAGACATTTGCCACTGATTTATTCTCCCAGAACAATCGCAGTATTGCAAAAGTTATAATCAAAGTATGTATTCTCCGACTTTCAACAGCCCAACATCCAACCCAAATCATATATTGTACCCTTACACATTCCTGATTTTGTTACGACTGTTAACACCCCAGGTATTCGACTACTTCGAACGCAGATGGGTACTACTGACGACAGATGTATATACATGAACGTCCTGACATGTAAGCTGGAAAATTCTCTTTTTTATTCATTTTAACAATGTTTTCGTTCAATATGAGTTTCAATATATTTGTATTTATTTTATTTTATTTATGTCTCTTCCATGTACAACATTCAGTATATAAAATCATGTTAAAATACATTTTATCTATTATGTTGTACATAGCCATTCATATATAAGAATTATAAGAGACTATTGATCAACCTATCACATACTATTATATTATATCACAGTAAAAGCTATATTATGTTCTACTAGTTTGATTTCTGACAAAACCAAAAAATTATCAGCTATTTAATCAAGAGTTTAACTATTGTAATTTGGTAATAATAAATACCCAAAATTCACTATTTAATGTACTAGAAAGTAAATTTGTTTTAAATATTTAATCATTCATTTCTTAGTTCTATTCTGAAAATATAGTCAGATCTAGCGAACAATATTGCTTCTCAATGCCCTAATATCTGCTCAAAAACTATATAGTATCTACATAATTACAGATAAAAATCTGAATCACCTCTGCTAATCTTCATGATAAGATCTGCCATAAAAAAGGAATAAAATACTGAGCTACAAAAGAGGCACTATTATGCACTAGTTAGAAAATGTATTTAAGATATCCTTTCTAACATTAATCAGATTAATGCTAGCTTGATTAGCAAAAATCATTCAGATGCATCTAAAATAATGGGAATACCCATACTTATATCTAAGAAATTTTGATTATTTACACAAACATAAAAATCTTCTTTGGAGAATATTAAAGCAGGTTTTTGCCACACATCTTATCATATATTGGTTGGACATTATAAAAACTAACTTCTCTTCATCAGGTAAATCCAGAAAACCTTCTTGTACAGATTCAGCCTTACTAAACATAATTTGCCTTATATCCGAGTACATACGACAATGTAACAGTACATGTAATTCCGTTTCTGTTTCTGTACAATATGGACAGATTCTATTTTGAAGACTTAGCCCTTCATATCTTCCTGTCTCAACCCGAAACGGAGCTACTCCGCATCTAACCTTAGCAAAAGCAGATCTATGTTTCAATGGTAGTATCATTTTACAGTACTGTTCAACATGAAGATCTGATTTAAACAAACAATATGTTCGGAGTTTATTACCTCCCTTACGAGAGGAACCAACTGTACTCCGTATTTGACTAAGCCTTGAGTTTTTAAAATCTTCCATCAACTGGTTTTTCACTGAATCACCTAGTAACCGAGAGAATGGTCTGGAAATATCAAAAATATAATCAATATTTAATTTCCTTACTAACGCAGAGTACATAAAATATCTATTTTTGCATATATTTGAAGCTTTTAAAAAAGCCCATAATGATATACGTTTGTTCAACCTGGAATCATTTGTACATGAAATTCTCTGTTGTGCTCTAGAAACACATAACCACTGCCTTATATGAACTGGTTCCCATCCCATCTCCCCTACAAGAGCTGCCGAGGGTGTGTATTTCCCTACTCCTAGGTAAAACCTCATAGCCCTGTTTTGAATGACATTTATACAACTATATTGTTTAAACCCCCATATGGAGGCAGCATAGCTTATCACCGGCCAAACTACTGTATCATATAACTTGGTGAAAACATCATAGGGTAAGCCTCCTGCTAGTTTACATTTTGCAATTAATAAACCCAAAGCTCTACTTGCACTTTTAGCAACATGTTTAGCAGTCAACTCATATTCTAAATGCTCAGTTAACAATACCCCAAGATATATGTAAGCATTAGTTACTTCAACATTATTTTGACCACACCAAAAGTTAGACTTGGTGCTAGGTGCAGATGATTTACGGAAGTGAACAACTTTGCTTTTGTTTACATTAATAGACATATCATTTGTGTTACACCATATATGCAATGCGTTTAACAAAAATTGCAGGTCCTGTTCATTTTCTGCTATTAAAACGATGTCATCTGCATACATTAAGATACATATGTTTTCTTCATCAAGTTTTACCCATTTATTTAGGGATTTCAAATATATAGCTAGATCATTCAAATAAAGATTAAATAGCAAAGGCGATAAAATACAGTCTTGTCTTAACCCACATTTGACTTCAAACCAGTCAGTACAAAAATTGTTAACTCTAACACATGAAACAACAGATGAGTAAATTGATTTAACAGAAGCGTATAATTTTCCGGACACACCCAAATTTGATAAACGTTGCCATAATAACGATCTATTAATTGAGTCATATGCCTTTCTGAAATCAATAAACGCACAAAAAGTAGATCTACCTAGCCTCTTTCTAGTATCTATTATATCTGTAAGTGATGTTATTTGATCTACAGTGCTTCTCTTTTTACGGAAACCATTTTGCTCATCTACTATTTTCCCATTTTCTTCTGACCATTTTGATAAACGTTCATTTAAGATATGGCAATATAATTTATACATCGACGATGCTAAAGCTATACCTCTATAAGACAATGGATTACGAGCATCTTCAGAACTACCCTTGGGTATTGGGTTTATTATACGTTTAGACCAAATTGAAGGGAGTGTACCAGTATTAAAACAGACATTAAACAGAGAATGCAAAAATAGTACAGATGCATCATTCTTTAGTACATCAGCTGGAATTTCATCATGCCCGCATGCTTTTCCCTTTGTATTAGGCAATGCTCAATTGTTTACCTGAAAATATGACCGACGTGTTGTTATAATTACGGAAATCAGACCATAAATATTTTCTTTTCGCCATGACTGATACAGCAACTGCAGTTGACACTTAAACAAGCATAGGGTTCTCTTTGAGAGTACTTATGACGACAGATGAAAATATTATAGGGTACGTCTTCAACTGAAAAACTATGTAATAAAAGTTAATTATAAGTCAAGGCTAAATAGAAAACTACAGTATCATTATGATTTTTGTAAAATTATCTTTAATTAATGAGGTACCGGACTTTTAACTTTTTATTACAAAATCATAATACAAATAGAGGCAAAAATACTCCGCAAAAATATATGTGACTTGCTGCATTTGTATGCATTACCATTAGAAACAACTATGGCAAGAATTTTAAAAGTCGATACGTTTGTCGGTTTTGGAGTTATTTTAATAAATTAATATTGATAAAACGTCTTTGATCAACGCAAAAGCTTGGGCGAGTACAACAACCCTCCTGTTTCTTCGAACAGTCGGGCTAAAAATGTAATTACAAATGTATATAATATTTTACATGATCGTTAAATGAACATGTTTGTGCCCGTGGATTATTTGTAGTAACATTGTCTCTTACATGTTTCTACAACTTTCATATGAGTTATAAATACTCGAATACGTATACGATAGGTAATGAAATTGGTCATTGACTAGTTACTAGTGTATGGGAAACTTGACATCGATATTTTATAGACTTCGTTGCAGGAGACTTACAGACCCCATTATCAATTCATTCTCTAAACTAGAGACTATCTTTCACGAAAAAAAAAACAACAAAACAAGTCTCCTATTATTCAGCATAATTCAGTTGAACTGAAAATGCATACCACTAAACTCTAACCATCCGATGATATACAAAAGTCAAGGCTTCGCACCTATTTTTTTTTTTTTTTTTGGTTTGAGGACCCTTAAACTAGTTTTGTAGATTTTTTACCAGTGATATAGGATTACTGCAGTAGTAGCACAAGCATATTAGAATATGAGACATCATAAGACACAGTTCCGCAAAATTAATTGAACCGTAACATGCTGACGAAATTTACAACTACGCTTGACAATGATCACTCATGTGACTTTTGGTAAAATTCAACTCCAGCGTTTAGGAGAATTAGTAAAGACATTATGAAATATGACACATCAGGGTTGCAACTTCCCTTGACATCAATGAATCGGTACATGCCGACGACAACTTGTGTTATATTAGGTTTAGTGGAAATTTGGCCAATGGTACGTAGAGGAGAAGTAGCAAAAACATAATTAAATTTGAAGAATCAATGGCCATACAATGTTAATCCCCTGAAAATCACTGAACCGGATGTGTCGGCGATATGCATATGCTCAATTATCTTAGGTTGAGTGGAAATCTGCCGGATGTTATAGGAGAATTAGCCATAAAATTATATGTATCAAGGGCGGTTATTCCACTGAAAATCATTAATACGGAACATGCTGATAATTATGCGCAACTACGCTTATGTGAAGTTTGGTGTAAATCCGCCACGTGGTATCAGAGGAGCTGCGTGGACATTCTTAATGACAAAAACAGTTAATGCAGACATATATCACTAATAAATATGTCATTAACGGAGGTGGGATACATAATTATTATCAGTATATACATGCTACATCCTTCTGCCGTACTAATTGTAATTAGTTTAAAAAACTAATATTTATCCTACTTGGAAAACACCGACTTACGCTTACCACTTGTTACACATCAGTCTGCCGTTATATGTATCCTCATTTCATAATAATCTGCGTTCGTACGTATCTCCTTCGGTCGTCAGACATATCCGTTTAACTTCACCCACCTCTATAAATTTGCTTATATCAAAACGATACCACTAATTCCAAAGTCTAGGTTGGTATTGATACCTTATACATTTGTAAGGTCATTGATATATATTGTTATTATGAGCAAATAAATGTCATATTTGGCAAAATTACTGCAACGGGAGCGGTGGTGTAGAGGTTAATGTGTCGGCCGCTCATCCCGGAGGTTGCGGGTTCGAGCTCCACTGGGGTCACGACCGTACTTCCTCATATGACACAAGTACTGGATTTTCCAGGAAGCGGACTCAAGAGTGACTCAATAAGCTATACCTTTCTTCACAATCGAGCTAAAATAGATTAGTATAAACTAAAAAAACATTACTGTAGTTTGTTCAACAGTTTAGCAAAATTCTTTAGTTAAAAGGCGTCAGTTTATCATGAATTCACACACGCTTAGTTTACATATAACTACCTGTTTATATCAAAACTATTCAATGAATATTTGAATGAAATAGACAATTTTGTTTAAGAAGATCGAATAAATATAAACACTTTTTGTCAAAGAATTAGATATAATAAATAATGTATTTGCAACACAATTACACGCTATCGCCTACATACTGAGATATGAACAGTTAATAAAACTTATGTGATCATGATTAACTTGGAAAGTTACGCAAGAATATGCTTAATATTGTTTAACAATAGTTTTCCATCGTTGTTTACAAACAATGAATAAATACTTTCACTGGCTGACAAAATTACTATATAATTCCAGATTCATTCAAAGATAAATATAATCATCACTACGCATGCCCAAACGTCATGACGCCATCACGTGACTGTCGTCATCAACTTATTACACTTAGTTACCAACAAAATGGCAGACGATACGGAAAGACGCTCGATATTTTCAAGATTTATTAGATTTATTTGTTGCGCATCAAGGTGCAGAAATGATGAAGATGAAAATGATGACGACCTTATCATCACCAGAGTTTACCAGTCGAAAAGTCTGACAGAACTAGCTCAGAAACGCCTGAGTGTTGCGTCGCCAAAAGCGGTTCGCAGTGAAACGACAGCGGCTGAAGTAGAGAAGTATATTGCAGAGAAAATGATCACAAAAAAGAGAAAATTCAGGCTGTTTGGAAAATTGAATGCTAGAAATGCAGCTTACCCAGTTAGTCCACGTGTAGACGATGTCCAGGAGCTTGAGGTAGACATGGCTGATGGAGAAAGTTTGCCGGAAGACGAGTGGGAAGTCACTCCTCGTAGAATGGATGGTGATGCATGCAGCTCAGTGCAGTAGATTTTTGCAATCGTTGTGGAATGTCAAGATTCGACGATTACAACTGCAGGAATGTCATCAAATTTATTAAGAACTAAAGCTAATAAAAACGTTTGCTCAGTATTTATAACTTCAAACATTTAGACTGAACCTTTTTTAATAAGTTTCATTTTCATATTCACCACCTCCAATATGCAAAAGTATTGATAAACACTTGAAGTCCCGGATCATTCTTATTACATTACCTGCAGGGAAAGATTTAAACATCAGAACTTGACACACCGAGCTAGAGTTATAAATTGGGATCAGCGCGTTGCATATACCTCTTGGACACAAGACACAAAACAGGTATTACAAATTATTAAAGACTGTACCGAACGTATGGTGTCAAACCTGATCATGGCCGGGGAAGAAGGCAGTGTAACAGATAAAGACTAAACCCGACTGTTACAGATCGTTTTATGGATATTTTTTTCATTTTTGAGTTCAATACGCAAGTCAATTGTATAACAATAATAGACAAGAACACTAAAGTTGTTTTGCAATATGCCCAATTACAGCTTGAAATACGGACTGTAAATACATTAAAAGAACAATCTATAAACAAACAACAAGAACGGACAGACCGGCGAGCTGTGCATCAGACGGGTCCCGCTAAATAGTCAAACCTACCTTAAAACTTGGATCTAGAATACCAGTGCAAGCAATTTTTGTTTTAGCTTCAAGTCGTGGCTTTAAAAAAAGAAGAACAATCTATGCACAAGGGGGGTTTTCAGAAAGGGAAAAGGGCCCACAAATTTTTCCTAAAAAAAATTTTTTATTTTTTTGTTTTTTTTTTAATGTGAATATTTTAACATTAATTCGGATTTCTACGGATCATTGATACGCTTGACAGCAACTTTGATGCTTCCTGAGGGGAGGTTTAGATACAGAAGATAACATCACAGTGGTTTCTAATGAACTAGCTACACTACTTCGGAAGGAAGGCATAGGGCTGTTTTTGTCGATTCGACGATTGTTGTACGTTAAATCATGCAAAGGTCTTTACAATAAAGCTTAAATTATAAAAAAGGCTTCTATTTACAGACAAAGTTATTATATCTATTATTATGGACATGTCACTTGAGATGTCACAATACTGTTAGCTGCTCGTGTAGAGTTAATATACGAAGCAGAAGTCCTCGATCACCTCTTACCGGATTTACATACTGTTGCCGCTATTTTCCAACTGTCCGAGTCTGATTAGGGCGAGAAATAAGGATGTTGAACACGGACAAGATTAACCTATTGGTGATCGTCCTTACCTCGCAATGTAACTTGTAGTCAGTCAATATGGAGAATCATTGGAAAACAGTCGATGATTTACATTTTGTATTTAAATAAAATACTAAACGCAAAATCCGTGGTTTCTCTTGCTTACATCCTTCCCAGATATAGCTTTTTTAATCTTCTTAGTAACATTTATAGTTAGAACAAGCTGCTGTCTAAGGCCATGGCTCAGTTCCATCTAGGAAAATATAGTATACCTTTAATAAGCATTGGCAGGGCTATATATACATGTATAAAAGGGTTTGAACCCCCAATTGCAACTGTTAACGCCAAGCAAGTACTTGTCAGTGAGTTTTAAATTGTATGTCGCACAAACATGTGCGTAACAGTCTCATTTCTCAATGTGTCCGCAAAAAATATTTCACGTTGAGGAATGAATGAGATTTTAACGATATTACAATGAACTGCGTCTGATTCTGTGCAAGGACGAAACATAAAACATACAACGTTTACATAAATCAGTTATGTGGCAAGAGTAATATATACCCATGGTTAATCAATATGAAGATAATTTTTGTGCTCAAATTACCTTCCTTCGACATCTCTTGCCATTGTTAGAGTTAATTTTACATCTGAAAGTAGATCAAATATTTAAGAGTAATTGGTTCTATAATTACAAATGGAGACATGATTACGTCCCATCTTGCCTTGATACGTGTTGTATTCGTCTATTTTATATATCAGGTGTTCTTTATTTTAGATGATCTATGCCGGTCAAAACTACGTGAAAAGTGACTGCATTGTTCTGTCATATCTCTCAATATGAATTCTATTAAATAATACTTGAACTACAGTGTAATTCTTAATTAACTGCGTCCCCGTTATACTTAAATGTATGACACGTCTTTAACATATTAGTCTCAAGTGCGAATGCAGGAAATATAGCTAAATTATACTTGTTATAGCACGCCTAATATAGTCCGAACTGATTAAACAACGCATGCCAGTTGGACGAAAAAATTCATCATGCACTGTTGAACGTGAATTAGCCAAGATTTAAACCAGCTGAGTTTGCATAACTTCGATTAATTTCGGAAACTATGTGAATAATCCGTAAATTTCGACAAGGTTAGGTCATCAGGTAAGATATGTATTGGTTTTGCATGATATTTAAGTCCGCCTATTTTCGAGCAATGCCCATTGAGACGATGTCGGGTTAGGGTTTATGCAATTAGCATTTTGAGGTTCTTTGAGTTCATTCCAGCATATGGGGTTAAATGGCATTGTGGGGTTAAATACTTTCAGTGCTGGGGTAAAAAAGATCAAAGATACATCCCAGGGATACCTCAAAAAGACCTTCTGGTAATGAACGTCAGTACATGAACAGTAGACGTTTGATACAACTGAAGGCATTTGTGAGGTTCTTTGAGTTCATTCCGTCTGCAAGTTAAAATGGTACTGTAGGGTTAAAGTAATTGTTTTGTTGTTTTTTGTAAAAAGATCAAAGAAAGATCAAAGGGATAACCTCACAAAGTCCGTCTGGTAAGTACGTCCGTCCCTCTGTCTGTCTGCAGATGTTCACCTCAACTAGACGATGTGTAGAACCCCTGAACCAACTGCGCCGGTTCAAGGTCAAGGTCACAGTTAAAATCAAAGGTCATTTGACTATATTTCGTGTCCGCTCCATATAACTTGTAGGATTTGAGAATGACTCAACACAAATGTTCACCATAGTAACACATAGATACCTTGATCTTGACCCCCGGTGTAACCCTAAGCTTCCTCTTCATGCAAGCTACATACACACCAAGTTTCATTGCAATTGAGCACTCCTACCTGGAGTTATGGAGCAAAAACCATTTTTCTATTTTTAGTTACAGTGACCTCGACCTTGTTACATGCGCTCTGCACATCGTGTCACTATGGTGAACATTTGTTTTGAGTTATCCTTAAATCTTACAAGGGGTTCAAGAGATATGGAGCGGACACGAAATATAGTTATAATACCTTTGATCTCTGTGACCTTGACCTTGAACCGGCGCAGTTGGTCCGTCAGTTGATACATGTTTCTTATACATGCCAGGTGTATAGCACCCATACATGGGACCTAGGTTTTAGTCCCATCCGAAAGACTGTTAGTAATTTTAGTTGGTCAGCCCCGGGGATCAAACCCGCTACCCCGAGATTACAAGTCTCGTGCTCTACCAATTGAGTTAACCGGGCTGACCTGGTGTAATAATACAGAACACTGATATATAATATAATGTAGAATACAGCAATTCATCTCTCAGAAAGGTGTAATCATTTTTCCAGTTTTAAGCATAGAACATAACAAAAAGAAGCATGTAAATGCAAACGTAACAAGGCAAGATGGAATGTCAGACGGCTCAATGTAATTTTTGCTTCAAAATCAAGAACTGGTGTTTTGTATTACATTCCGATTAGGGCTCAATAATATTTAGGCAGAACGTTCATTTTCATGAAACAATTTTCTCCTTACTTACAGTGTCACAGTTAAAAACAGTGTTTTTTTTTCTGGTTCGTGCTTGATGGATTTGAAATTAACGTTGCCAAAGTTACTCGGGTGGTCTGTGACGGATGTTTGCTCTTTATTGTTCGTCACAAAGCCCGTAGGTTGGTTTTCGCTCAGCATGACTCATATATTGATTAGCGCCGACTGCTTATAAATGCAATACTATTTCAAGAAAAATACATTGGCGTGTAGGTCTTTCATTGCTCTCAAAACATGTGGTCCTTCATATCAACTCATAAAATAATACAAAATGTATATACAAAAAAAGTTCTACACCACCTGTTCATATTGCCAAAATATCGTCTCTGAGTTCAAGTCGCGGGGGGGGGGGGGGGGGTTGGGGGGGGGGGGGGGGGGGGGGGGGGGGTTTTTTTGGGGTTTTTTTTTTTTTTTTTTTTTTTTTTTTTTTTTTTTTTTTTTTTTTTTTTTTTTTTTTTTTTTTTTTTTTTTTTTTTTTTTTTTTTTTTTTTTTTTTTTTTATTTTTTTTTTTTTTTTTTTTTTTTTTTTTTTTTTTTTGGGGTTTTCCCCGTAATTTTTTTTTTTTTTTTTTTTTTTTTTTTTTATTTTCGAAAGATTAAACGTTTATCTATAATTCGCTAGTTAATCAGTAATATCAAAAAGGAAATAAATTTGGGTTACCATGTCAATTTATATAGAAAAACAAGAGGGCCAAGATGGCCCTATATCGCCCACCTTGGTACAAGTCCACTTGCCTGGTGGAAGATCACTAGACAATGTTATATGTTACCCAATAGGTTTTCCTATATACATCTTTGAAAAACAAATGACCCCTCCCCTAGGGTAAGGCCAATTTTGACCCCAGGGGCATAATTTGAACAAAATTTGAAGAGGTCTACTAGGCTATGCTACATGCAAAGTATCTAAGCTCTAGACATTGTGGTTTCAGAGATAAAAAGATTTTTCCTATATAAGCCTATGTAAAACTAAGTGACCCCCGTGTGGGGTCAATTTTGATCTGGGGGTCATTATTTGAACAATCTTGGTAGAGGTCCACTAGCCAATGCTACATGACAAATATCTAGGCTCTAGGTCTTGTGGTTTCAGAGAAGAAGATTAAAAAATATTTCCTATATAAGCCTATGTTAAACTAAGTGACCCCCGTGTGGGGTCAATTTTAATCCCAGGGTCATAATTTGAACACTCTTGGTAGAGGTCCACTAGCCAATGCTACATGCCAAATATCTAAGCTTTAGGACTTGTGGTTTCAGAGAAGAAGATTTTTAAAGTTTTTCCTATATAAAGCCCCTGCAAAACTAACTGACCACCCGCACGGGGTCAATTTTGACCCGGGGTCATAATTTGAATAATCTTGGTAGAGGTTCACTAGACAATGCTACGTGCCAAATATTTAAGCTCTATGCCTTGTGGATTCAGAGAAGAAGATTTTTAAAGCTTTTCCTATTTGTTGCCATAGCAACAAGAGTTCTGCATGGAATGAAATTCTTTAAACAACTTTGATAGAGCTTCATGCAAGAAACATCCATGCAAAGTCTCATCAACATTGGCCCAGTGGTTTCAGAGGAGATGTCGTTTGAAGGAAATGGTGGACGGACGTAAGACGTACGACGGACGCCGGACGGAATGCGATCCTAATAGCTCACTCTGGCACTTTGTGCCAGGTGAGCTAAAAACCTTATTTTCATTTCGAGCTGAACCATATTCGAACTCGACATAGAATATTTACAGCTGTATGGGATCCTTACACACAGAGAGATACGTATAGACAATACACGCTTTGTAACCAATACATATAGCAAGACCCCGGGCACAGTAACTAACATTATTATTCAACTTTACAATATTACACACTGTATTAGGATAATTGCGCACATATTATGAAACAGGTAGAGCTAATACAAAGCATAACTGAGCCAATATGAGAAAAACAGGGCCAATACGAGAAAACAGGGCCAATATGGATTTCAAGCATTCTGATTGGTTTAAAAGAGAAGGCCAATACGGAGAAGTCACTTCCGTTAGATTTTTTTAAACGACGCCATTTTGTTTTAGTTGATATGCAGACTTTTTTAGACTCCTGCTGATGTCTTATTTTACTAAGTTAAATCACCACGCTAAAAAGTTCATGTTAAATACAAATAACTTTGTTATTGTTACAAGAACATTTATTTCTCACTTACCGGACAGAAAATTCTCTATTTTTAGCAGTGAAGGAAAATCTTATCTCACATAGGGTTATCGAAAAAAGACTGTAAAATTTTTATTTTTGAAATAAACATAGGGTTATGGGTATTCATTTTCTTAGTTAGATCATTTTCTATCCATCTAAAGCAGTTTCGAAGAAAAAATCGAGAAAAAGTTGATTTTCATTTTTTCATCCCCATCCTGTACTTGCACTTATTTCTTCTTTCTTGTGTGAAAATGCGATTTAAACGCTGAGAAAATAAATCTACCATGTCCATTGAGTTGTGGATAAGGAAATCCCACCCTCGGGTTGAGATACGTCAAAAAAAACTCAGCAAAGCCTTGTTTTTGGGACATATCTCAACCCTCCAGTAGAATTTCCTGAACGTGTTAGATTCACTTTATTCTTGTTTTTTTTAACCGGAATTGTAAAGTTGAATAATAAAATTATCGTTAATCAAGTGATTTCATATTGGCCTTGTTATTTGTCCTCGGGCAGTCGTATTGGCCCTCGGCCTTCGGCCTTGGGCCAATACGACCACCCTCGGACAAATAACAAGGCCAATATGAAATCACTTGATTAATAACATTATGGAACACCTTAGAAAGTAGACGGAAAAGTAGAAGACTTATTTTTTTTACAAAATGTTAATTACTCATGCAGAAATAAATCCAACACAGTACCTTACATTTTACAAAAGACAACCGAGGCATTTCTACCATCTTGCATACTACATTCCAACAACATCAGTTGACTATTACAAATTTTCATATTTTCCAAGAACAGTAGTACAGTGGAACACATTTAAATCGCTGACTCTATCTTAGGATTTTATTCAGCCTTGGCTGCATCGATGTTGAACCCATAAATCTGATCACCATTGATTTCATGCTGCTTTTAATCCTACTGTTTACTTACCTCTTATTCTGCACATATACTTTTAAGTATTTAAGGTGCAAGAAAAGTTATCCTTTTTGCACTACCATACTACCAGTGTCCTTCTTGGTACTCTGAGTCGCCGGGAAGGCCTGGTAGCTCTTTTTTAAAACCCTCCCGCATGGCCATAACAGTTCATTATTGACTGTTTGCCATTATTAACAGAGAAGAAGAAAAATTATGAAACACTTTTGACAAGTCCTCTCTCATACTACCTACTAGATCAAGGAAGTTTGGTAATTAGTTGGCAAATTCTCAAGCATTTCATCACAATCAATTATCAATACTTTATGCTCAAGATGCAGGCATTAAAACAATTTAATGCCAGCATTTTCTTATATCTTAATTTCCAATAATTCATTGATCGCTTTCTGATATACCACTTTACACTTCTTCCTTCGGGGAATACGGAATCTCAGTTTTTAAATATGCTCAGATAACATGACCATCCTTTACAAAAAAAGAGATCAGTAATAGACCCTCCATCAGTCTACTTATTTCGACGTTAGAGCCAGCGAGATAGTATTTGGATGGGTTCTTTCTCCTAAAAAATATCAGATCCCAAAAAACAAGGTTAAACCGAAGAGCCGAATGAATTAGGCTAGGCCTCCCTTAAAACTATTTACTTGCTGATATGTACTCTGAATCCACCATGTGGACAATTTTCTATCTTCTGCTTTCAATATTTTCTAAAATTCAGAAATCTGACACGCTCGCTTTTCAGTATTTCATGAGAAATGAGTAAAAACAATAAATGATTTTATTAATCAGACTAAAATCTTTTGATTAGCCAAATTTGAATATCAAAATTATTTAAGGTATATCTTTCCGATTTGACAACTATCACGTGACAATTCGCAAGAACCTTTGGAAAGGGATCCTTTGGAAAGGGATCTCTGCGGGAAATCGCTGACGGTTCCGATTGAGGTCATGGGGACAGTTTATTTATTTACATTGGCGCGAACATTTTCAGGGTCTGTTCTGCGTCGAAAATAAAGTGAATTTCATTTGAAATATAAAAAAAAAACATAGTGGTAAATGCTATTTTATATTTACACTCGTCCTTTATATCATCGAAACACTAAACAAAAGGAAAATTTCAAGCGTTTTGAACTACATGAAAAATAAGTGCGATTGCATCATACGAGATCTTTCGGGAGCAGCCTGGCATTTGAAAAGTCCGTTGTAAACGTAAACACAATGATGTAGGTTTGAAAAATCGAAGTTTTTGAAGTCAACTTTGGTTGTAGATTATCGTAAATGGTTTGAAAAGATGAATTAATAAATATATGACACACACATGCCCGTATTTCCCTACTCAACCTACACTAGATGATCATTTGCATGCTCTGTTATTGTGGAAGGATTCGTAGTAGGGATGATCCAAAACTCTAAAGCCACACTTGACGAAAAACAAAATATAGAAATAGCGGCATTTAGAGTTTTGAAAGCCAGACCTACAACGGATACACTTAAATTGGACAGCACATAGATCTATACCGTCACAGTTAAACAAAACAAAAAACAATATGTATTATAATATCATGAGCTTATGATCTGTTTATCTGGTGTATTAATTTCGACATTTTCCTGCAAAAATCGTCCGATTGTCTAAACTCCACTAATACAAATGGTGTTTAGTAAACAAAGGGGAATAACTCGTGTAATCTTCCTCAATAGGTATCATGACTGTGCAGTGCAATAGTACATTGTAATTGAAAATATAGAGTCTGTTTTGTCAGAGAATAATGAAATGACGCATTCAAGTTGATGAAGATCATACTTCCTGATAATAAAAGATTACCGTTAAGGTAGAACCTTTCACCCCGCAACAGCAAGTAGATTTCTATCTCACATAATAATAATTGCATATAATGTTTTACCAAAACTCATTTCCACAATGAAAAAATAAAGAAGTAGAGCTATATATATTTTTTTTAATGAAGATATTTTATGGGATTGAATGAACAAATTAAAACTATCCAATGAAAATATTTAAATTGAATACAGAATTGAATAGAACGAATAAATATATAAATATTAACACTATTTATCAAAGATATAATATATATGTATTGCAACACATTACACGCTAGTCTATAGCCTACATACATACAGATATAAACAGTTAATAAAACTTGTGTAATCAGGATTTACTTGTAAAGTGTCGCAAGAAGACGGTTAATATTGTTTAACAATAGTTTTCTATCGTTCTTTACAAACAATGAATAAATACTTTCACTGGCTGAAAAAATTACTTCATAAAACCAGATTCATTTAAAGATAAATATAATCATCACTACGCATGCCCAAACGTCTTGACGCCATCACGTGACTGTCGTCATCAACTTATTACACTTAGTTACGAACAAAATGGCAGACGATACGGAAAGACGCTCGATATTTTCAAGATTTATTAGATTTATTTGTTGCGCATCAAAGTGCAGAAATGATGAAGATGAAAATGATGACGACCTTATCATCACCAGAGTTTACCAGTCGCGAAGTTTAACAGAACTAGCCCAGAAACGTCTCAGTGTAGCGTTACCAAAAGCAGTTCGCAGCGAAACGACAGCGGCTGAAGTAGAAAAGTATATTGCAGAGAAGATGATAACAAAAAAGAGAAAATTCAGACTGTTTGGAAAACGGGGTGCTACGACTGCAGTCAACCAAGTAAGTCCACGTGTAGACGATGTACAATGCCTTGAAGTAGACATGGCTGATGGAGAAAGTTTGCCGGAAGACGACTGGGATGTCACTCCTCGTAGGATGGATGGTGATGCAAGCAGCTCAGTGCAGTAGATTTTTGCAATCGTTGCGGAATGTCAGGATGCGACGATAACAAACTGCTGGAATATCATCATACTTATTAAGATCAAAATGTAACACAAAGAAACGTTTGCTCAGATTTTGTATCTTCAAACATTTAGACTGAATCTTTTTTAATTACTTCTATTTTCATATACGCCACCTTCAATATGCAAAAGTATTCGATAAACACTTTTTATAAAAGAAGTCCTGGATCATTCTAATTACATCACATGCAGAGAAAGATTTAAACAACAGAACCTGACACATTGAGCTAGAGTAATGAAATTGGGATCAGTGCGTTGCCAACTTTATACTTCTAGGACACAAGACACAAATCAAGAATTAAAGAAATGAATTAGTCTGTGATGGATACGATAGTTTTCGTAAAGATTTTAACACTTAATGCTTCAGTACGTATGGTGTCCGGACTACGGAAGAAGGCAGTGTAACAGATGGAGGAAATCTACCCAATGAAGACGGAGATACCTGTTTGTCAGTAAAATTAAGTTAATGGACACATTTTCCATTTTTGATTTCAATAACAGCAAGCTAATTGATTAGAAAAAAGAGATGAGAATACTTAAGGTTTTAAGCGATAGAACCAATTGAGTGGTCTTCCGGTTGAAATACGTATATTTTGTTGTTGCTTCTTCCACCAGTCGAAAAGAGCTGCTTTCAATCAAAACAATGTCGATGGTAATTGTAGATTGAACTGAAGTGACTTTGACACTCTGGAACATTTCGTTTTCTATTGTCATAACACTAAACAACAAAGGAAACCGATACTAGAAGATATTACTACTGAGCTGAAGCTCCTTTGATGCTCCAGACGGCAGTAGAAACTTACAAATACATGTAATTAAAGACTGTACGAAATTGTCAAACCTGACCTTAAAGACTAAACCCGATTGCGATCTAGAATACCAATGCAAGCAACTGCTGTTTGCTATGCACAGTACAGATACGGACTGTAAATGCAAAAAAGAAGAATCTATAAACAAACAACAAGAACGGACAGGGATCATCAGACTCACGCTAAATACTATATTATAGACTTTGGTTTTAGCTTTAGTGTGCAATATTTTAACAATAATTCGGATTTCTACGGATAATTAATACGCTTGACAGCCTCTGACCGGATTTACATACTCTTGTTGCTATTTTCCAACTGTGCATGTCTGTTTAGGGTGAAAAAAGATTTTGAACACGGATAAACTTTACCATAATTATGGTGATCGTCCTTACCTCGCAATGTAACTTGCATTCAGTCAATATGGAGAATCATTGTAAAAACAGTCGATGATTATTATTTTGTATTTAAATAAAATACCAAACGCAAAAATCCTTGATTTCTCTTTTGCTTATATTCTGTTCCAGCTATAGCTTTGTTAATCCTCTTAGTGCTTTTAAGCTGGAACACACTGCTGCCTTAGGCCATGGCTCAGTTCCTATAGGACGATATAGTAAAAAAAACCTTTCTCCCAAGAAACCATTGGTCGTATTTTGAAAAAAGAAGTAACAATATTGTGACCTTTTCAAAAATTGTTCAAAAAGTGTTTCTTAAAATGATATTAAACATTAAATGGCCGTCATAATTTTAAACAAGACATTTGTCACTGATTTATTCTCCCAGAACAATCGCAATATTGCAAAAGTTATAATAAAAGTATGTATTCTCCGACTTTGCCAAGAATATAACACGCATCATTTATATTACCATTACACCTCCCTTTGTTTTTGTTACAACTGTTAAAGAAATAAAGTTTCCAGAGTATAAACAAATACAGCAATTTTTTTATAAGTGTATTTTATATTCTGAATAGGTATCCGTCCAGTATGCGTTTCCTTGTCATAGTTAAAGTCAAAGCTTGAAATAAACGGAACAGATTATAGTAATATCGTTATCAACCAATTTCACCAAGATCGATGCCACAATTAGTGATAAATGGAGCTTTCAGTGCGAAACCCTATAAGGAGCTTCATGGTCATAGTCAACAGGAAGAAGTGTCGTCATTAACGTTGCCAAAGTTACTCGATTGGTCTGTGATGTGATTTTTGCTATTTATTGTTTAGGTTGGATTTTGCTCAGCATGGCTCACATATGGATTAGCGCCGGTTTAATCGAGGTAACTGCCTGTAAATGCAACTCTATTTCAAGAAAAGTGCATTGACGTGTAGGTCTTCTTTCACTGCTCTCAAAACCTGTATGGGTTACCTATTCATATAAACTCATAACATTATAATATACGAAAATGTTCTACACCACTTGTTCATACTGCTAAAATATCGTCTCTGAGTTCAAGTCGCCCTTTGAGTTCACTGCCGTACGATCATCACTGTGTATATTAAGTACATCAAGAATAAAATTCACGCAGTGTTTTAATCCAGTATAAAACTGAAGTTGAGAAGCAATGAGAAAAAGTGTAGTGCACAAGTACCAGAAAATCTAGCTTTATTATTATTTTTTTTGGAAGGTGACTATCGTTCATACGCTATTAATATAGACGATATGTTGCAATCATGCCTCTCTCAATTTTCTTTTAAGTCAAAGTTGAAACTTAGAAGTAACCAGGTGTTCAATCTGATTTAAATCATCTCCTCAAAAACGCAACACTAATTAGGAAGATAGTGCACTTTAGTCAGATTGACCAAAGTTTTACTTTCTTTAATTGCACTTGTGCTTTAAGACAACAGTTCCCGGTATGCAGACGCAACTATTGTTTCCGCCCAATTTTCAAATATGTCTGAAAAGCACGATGTCGTCTTGAGGTCTGAGGGGATCGCTGCATCTTGTATGAGATAACTCGAGACTGTTTTGCACAGCCTCAGCTGTGAGAGTATGGAGTGACAGTTATTCATGAGGGATACAGAACAACGACTGATTTACTTGTTCGAGATCTCGGCAATAAACAGACGTAATGATCATTTACCCTTGATTAATTAGAGCTCAGAGAGACAATCCCGCGCGTCAGTTGTGAGCGAGCTTTGATAGAAAAAAAACTCATTTTATAACCAAGGGCATATTTATTCCGAAAAGGATAATGAGAAACACATATAGCATGGAACAACTATGATCACAGAGATTTCCTCTAACAGTGCATAAAAAGTAACGAAAAGTCGCCTAATTACGGCTAATTACACTGCTCAAGGTAAACTTATGCATTATTCTGGACCAATCTATCGCTGTGCACAATTTATTTTCAGATCTAGAAAGTCGTCCCAAGAGATGGTTGCCATCAGTTTTTCCCAGCCACCCACGCTCGCCTTTAGATATACAATGTACTATACATGTTTTTTGTTTCTTTTTTTTGTTCTTGTTTTCTCTTACAGAAATAAACTATTGTTATTCTCAGATCAAGTCTTTCTATATGCACGCATCATTGTAGACGTTTGTAGTCACTTCCTGTCGCCGGTTCAATTGTCAACAGCTTGTGTATGTCCGATCTTCCAACAATAAAAACACACATTTTAGCGTTGTGTTTTTATTTTCTTTGTACACAGCTTACCAATATTCAAGGGGACACGAACACAAATGATCCGTAAATGTCGCATTAACCTTGAACCCACTGCACTGGAGCATGGTTTCTGCACGTCGTCTTGTAGTGTTGGGCATTTGACCAAAGTTTTATGTTATCCATCCTTCTACTCGTTTAGGAGTAATGGTATGGACATGAAAAAGATGACCTCTAAGAATGGTCTTGACGGGGTTTGACTCGTATTTGTGACCTTCTGCAAATCCGACGGGACTGGAGCATGGTTTCTGCAAATCGTCATGATGTCGAGCTGAACATTTGACCAAAGTTTTATGCAAATCCTTCCAGGGGTTTAGGAGTTATGGTGTGGGACTGAAAAAGATGACTTCCAAGAATGGCATTGACCTTGACAAGGCGGGTTTGTAATATAGGTTCCGGTCGTCGTCTTGATGAGATGAACATTTGACCAGAGTTTTATGAAAATATGTCAAGGAGGGAAGGAGATATGGAGCGGACACGAAATGCTACAGACAAATGAAGGCCATTTCCTTAGCTAACCGGCCACTTACACATTTTCTCCCTAATTGCGATTCAGCCCTTACCGTGACATGTGCATCAGGAAAACAAACTTAATCCTGGTTTTTCTTATCATATATGTTACTCGAAATATTGACAGTTATTCACCGGTCAAGAAAGTATTACTCCACACTCATAATTAACATTAGTTTGTGGATAAAAACATAATATGTTGATAGTTGAACTATTGAAAACGCACGAGTAAATTATTAGGACAATTTTGTGCGGTATTATCCAATTAAAATGTGCATAATAGTGTAAATTTTTCAATGAAAAAAGAATTCTACTTGCCATTTCATTGAAAAGGTTGAAAGGTTACCAACTTCCGGTCAAAAGCGAGCTTAATACGGCTGCGCCGGAAGCTACATTCACATAGTTACAACACCATAAGACCAAATATTTTACTAGCTACGCCATCACAATTGTGCGTCGTTTTTACAGAAACGCCTAGTTCTTGTTTCTTTTAAGTGTTTTTTTTTTCTAAAAAGGCAAGATTGAGTTGATGTACAAACACTATCAAATGTTGCTGGACCTAAATGGACACTTAACTGACTGATCAAATATTTTCCAAGTAATTCTCGGTCGAAAACCGTTAGCAGCCGACTTTGACATCCAGACTATAACCGATACTATGTTGAAGATAATACAATATTCAGAGACAGGAAATTCAAACAATAGTGAACACGATGTCGTTAATTGAAAACTATTAATAAAATACATAAAAAGTAAGTAAATTTTAGACATGCTGGTGGAAAAATATACGAAGACAGACTTCTAAATAAGCCTTAAACCATAATGTTAAAGTAAAATTTGATTTAAGGAAATATCTGATGAAAAACTGTTGCTGGAATTTCTCAGACTGATTAAATTAGTACAAAGGTCGACATATATTTGTAATCAATAATTCTTTCTCTAAGTCAGGATATATCAGGGCTTTAATTTCGTGTCAAATATTTCGGTGTAATTTTATTTCTTGCTTCCTTTCTTTGTAGTTCAGCTGGTGCGCGCAAAGGTTAAATATTGTTAACAGATGAACTAAGCCAACGTTGATGAAACTTGGCAGGAATATTTTTTGCACGTTCCTCTAAAAAGATTTAGAATTGTTTTAATGAGATGGAACAAAGTAAAATGCAATTGAATGATATTTATACACTGTGTCTAAAAACGCAAAGTAAGTAATTGTAGTGCAGCCCTGTTCAGTGGTCATCTACCAATTTTTTTTGCTGTTCATATCCATTGGATTGTCACAAGATTGGCCGAACCCGGGTTCACTTGTAGAGTTTACTTAGGCCAAAATAATGTCAGAAACAATTCACCGGATTTCAAAATGTTCTTTCGGTGACCCTCTACTGCTCTATAGAAAGATATAGTTTAAAAACTTCTCATCTGAAACTATAGCCTACAATGTAACAGTCTTAAATACCGTAGTAGGCTACAGTGATGATTGTTAGAAATATGACTTTCTACCATGGTGTTTAAGAGATATTAATGTGTCAGAGATGGTGTGGCTCATTTCCCTGTATGGCTAAATAGTCAACTTGGAAACGTGGTCTACCCAGAAATAATTGCCCATATTATGAAATAATGTCGCAAGTCGCAAGAGTGGGTATCTTGCGATCCTCTATGAAGATGGATCAAGATGGTTTAGCCAGAGGGCGTGGCTGTTCTCCCCACCAACATTATCTACACGTATATGATAAACAATAAAAAAAGAACATTTCCTAATGAACCGTATTTCTAATTTTGAAATAATATCACTGTTTTGACTCGTCACCAAGATTTGTTAAAGAGATATCGATTCGTGAAAAACGTGGTCGGTTAGGGATGAGACAATATACATGATTTTGTATATAAAGAAAACTAATGAACGTTCAAACAGGAAGGAACACATTTTTGTTAAATAACGATCAATTTTATAGATCTGTAAAACTGAAAATAGAAATGTAAAACTGTATAAAGCCGGAAGTACGCAGGTTTTCGACTACAAGAATCTCAGAACCCCAAAACATCTTTTGTATTTGTTATGAAAACTGCCATATAAAAGTGTAAACAAACTCGCTTCAACTTTCATTAAAATAAAGCGTTTCCGGTTTTAACAGACAATGTGAAAGAACGGTTCTTTTCTCTGTACTCGGTCATTCCCTCTTCACTACAGCTAGAATTGAATTTATTGAATAAAATCATGAATTGGCATTAAAATTGTATGAAGAAATATATTTTTTGCGTAATATTTTTGATATGGCCAATATGCTTTCATGTCTCCATTGTGTGAGAAAAAGAGGTTTTTGCACGTATCGGATAGAGCATTAATTCTGCGAGACACTCCTCCCGTGAAAAATGGACTCAAAATGCACTCTGTATTTATCGGGCTATTTAGAAATACATTCATGTCATTAATTTCTTGGGAGATATCTAACACCACAGTCTTTGTTTATTGATAGGTCCAATAAAGAATCTAACAATGAGTTTTGTTCCTTAATTGGCAGTAGTAACTAAGGGTAATTACTCTGGCTGACGTTTTGGTGACTGTCAATTACGAATGGCATGCGGTATTTGTCTCAGGGACTTATGGGTATAAAAATAAAATCCACGGACATTATGGTCTTTATTCTATGTCACAGACAACGAGATATACCTAAAAAGGTTAGAATTTTGTTACTACAACACTGCTTTTATTTACTTATTATTTATTTATTTATTTATTTGTCCTATTTTATTTACATATATATATTCATTTTATTTTGAAATTATCAATATGTAATTTTTTTTATTATTTAATACACTTTATTGAGTAGTCTTGGCCAATCATTTGTAGTTTATGTTAGGCAGCAATTTTTTTTTCATTCATAACATCATAACCAGCATTTCATGTTGTTTACAAATTCTGCAATTAATTTATTTACTTACTCACTAGTCATTGATATCTAACTTTTTTTGCAAATAGATGTATGCCCATGTACGAAAGGACTGCATGATATGATTGATATAGTTTTCATAAAATGTATTAGATCTAGTGTTGTACGTATTTTTGAAGATCTATATGTCTTCGTCATACTGTTAGCGAGAATGTAAAAATATTTTTTTTTCTTAGAAATTAAAAGAACACGAAACTTTATAAATTTTGATATCTGCAAAAATGAAGTTTACCAAATTTCGTTGCATTTTTGTGCTTGTCTGAAAAGTTCTTCTTGTGCATACGTGTACGCAAATACGTTTTCATGAAGCTTTTAATGAAGAAAGCCTGCAATATTTAAGTCACTAGGCACAAAAACATAAAAAGAACAAACAAATTAACTTGAGAGTAAGAGTTAGATCGATACATGGCATTATGAAATAATTTCACTTGAACAAATCTCAATTCCAAATGACAATGTACAGCACTAAAACTGCCGACAAGAAGTATGTATAAAGGGCCTGCTGAGCAGTAATTACTGCTTTCCTTTGTCCACGAGAAGTCTTGCGTCTTCGATACTTTGAAGGAATAAATAAATTATTTATTGAGTATTGTCCTTCGTTCTCACTGACGTTATGATATACGAACGGCGCCCGTTTCTTACTGTGTGATATATGCTTTTATAATGACTTACCACCGGTGACTGTGTATGCTTATTGACTGACTTTGTTACAAAGACATTTTTACCAAATTTATGTACGTACAATTATCAGACTTAAATCATGACACAAATATATGTAAAACTATATTTTTCAAGTCTAGCGAAATAAATGATATAACATTTATTTTCTAAACTGGTTCCTTTGTTGTTTGTCCCCTTTATTTTGGGAATTGCGCGGATAGTTTTTGATAGGGATAGTCATTCAGCTTATAGATCTATGCAGGACATTAAATTCAGTTAACGTAAATACATTGAACTTTGTAGCTGCTTGTTATATACTTGTACACTCATAAGCACTTGTTAAATATTTCATGTTATTTTTATATGTTAGTATGATTCTGTTCACATCTGTTGTTGTATATTATACATGCATGTACATGTATATAATTATGTTATGCTCTTCAATATTCAAGGAAATAAAGATGTTACCCCCAAAGCTAGGGAAAAGGCAAACTGTTGTTTCAGTTCATTCAAGGGATATATGTCAATTTCCTGGGGTTACTTTTGTGAAGAACACTTAGATCCGAGTATTTTTGTAATCAAAATATAAACCCCATGTTTTACATTTTAAGAAGGCTACAAATCATAGTATGTAGACATCTGAATAATGAACGAAAGTTAAAGTCCCAGGATCACTTTGAATTTACTGATGTACGAGATTTATTCATAGGATAATGATAGAACCATGTTCTAACCACTCTAAAACGATGTTGCCATATGACTTTCTTTCGTTTTCAAGCTGTTTCTTCAAGAAAAAGAGTTGCCAGAAAGCCTTTTTTATTTTTTGCAATATCATTGAAAAAATACTGCGCTATATTTTTAATATCTACATATCGATTAAGCACAGTTAGGAATGTTTTTGGTAAAAATAAAGGTCATTTATATCAGTATGACATCTTTCTTGATAAAATGAGAGCTACAAATGTATTTGAAAGTTTGACTCTGGGACTGGGTTTTTTTTAATGTTTTTTTAAAGACCTAGTACCCACGGACTTTTTGTAGTAAAATGTATTAATACTCCGTACGATGGGGATTAAAGATTAATATAGCCCTACGTAAAACAAAAAAAATATCTTTAAGAAAGGCCAAAAGGGCAGTAATGAACTACACTGGTTTATAGACAATCAACAGCTAGAAGGAGTAGATTCATTCTGTTACCTTGGTATAATGTTTTCTCGTTATGGACTGTTGACTGATGCTGTTAAAGCGCTCTCAGATCCGCTAAAACTGGTGTCAAATTTAATAACTCCAAAAGCATAAATAATAAAAAAAATTGGCAGATATTACTACATAAAATTTTAACCTTCACATTTTAATCATCATCAGTAAAACCAGCTTTTGAAATACGTTGAAGTACCATAAACATTCAATAACGTTTGTAAAGTTGTTGTTGTACAATAAATGAGTGCCAGATGGCCTCTAAGGTGATCATTTGTGCTTACAGCAAACATATCAATTGTTTCATACTTATCACAGACTAAGGTTGAACACAGACTTTTCTTAAAATAACTTATTATAACTTGGTGATTCTGATTTTATATCACCGATTAATAGCTATGAATTAATACTTTTACTTTTGTAACAATAAATACATAATAGATAAAATGAAAAGACATAATTATACACAGGATATCGCTTAAAGACTGTGTGAAATACAAACGCTGATTTCCAACGGCGTCAGTGTCTTAGTATCCCCAGTTAATCTTTAAATCAGTAACTCTTAAAGAAGCTCTACCAGCAACAATATTAATAAACCTAATTACTATAATTTGAGATATCCGGAGACTATCTCATGGGTATTTAGTTAGAGCAAAAACCACGAAGATCAAGCATAGTCGGAATGATATTGTGTCAATGAGTTACAAAGTGTTTTCCTGAATGATCTATACAAAAGTTATCATTGTCTGTACATAAATTTGTTTCTTGTGTTAACTGTCGCCAGAATACAGTTAAAAATAGAGGTGACAGACAGATCATCATCTAGTACAGACCCTAGATATTTGAAAGAGTTTTTGGACTTAATTACATGACATTGCATTGTACAGGGAAATCATCTAACTCGCTTAGTTTACGGTTGAATTGCACTTAGCCACTTGTTTTGTGTGTACATGTACATGTATTGACCATACTGTAATTTGACTGTTTCGTATTTAGGTATTAAGTATTGTTTCATACCATATGCATATTACTTGGAAAAGTTTTGAGAGCATAAGCATATTCAATAATCACAAGCGAGTACTAAAAGTCTTTATGCACACTGTATGTATCATTAAATAATTTCATATTTACAATACTTCGTCCTCTGCAATATCACTTTTAAACAGGCCCCTAAAACTCTTTCGGCCTCAACAGTAGCCTAAGATTATGATATCGTAAACCTCATAACAAGTAGTGTACATATGCAAAAATATAACAGAAATGATATTTTGATATTTTCGCAAGTTTACAGGTTATTTTCAAGGTCGACATATACTTTTGCTGACCTTGCACGTGATCGCTATCCGCTAATCAGGATGAAGTATTTACGTATAGGATATCGACCGAGTACAAGGTCTTTCTTTGTAGGAAAGACCTGTGCACGGGCTGCATGTAACATCGAGAGCGCGTAGCGCTCGAGGTGTTTCATGAAGCCCGTGCACAGGTCTTTCCTACACAGAAAGGCCGCCGTACGAGGTCGATATCTGGCTTACACACCACCAACAAGTCTTGCTAGTAACATGTCTGAATTTAGTTACATTGTTGAATTGGAGTATGATTCTTACAAGATTTTATCACAGGCTCTGGATGCTTTTTAAGAACAGGAGGCAGATGAAATGTTTCTAATGCAGAATACGTACATGTACTTTGTCCGTGAAATAACACTTGAAATATTTGTACGGTATTTACATGAAAATATATACATGTATTTCAGTTTTTATACCCTCGTAACGAAGTTTAACAGGGAGTATCCTTGAGTCGCGCTGTATGTCTGTCAGTGTGTCCGTTCGTGCAAATTTAACTTCAAAGTAGTGGTCGGTACTGAGCGTATGTTTCGGATATCGTCGGCATGTTGCGCTCAGGTTTTTATTCAGTAATGGATATAGCAAATTTTAAGTAACCACCTGCCGGAAATCTATGAAACTTTACTGGAGTGTTTGGTTCTTTTAATGCATATCGGCAACGTCTTGCTATCAGCTAATTAAGTTACGGCCCTTTGATTTTGAAAACGTCTAGCAGTATCGTTTACATCGAGAATTGTGTGGCTTTTTTAAAAATATACCTAGAATTTGTGGTATCGAAAACATAAAAAGAAAATGCACTGGATCGATTGTGTTTAGTTTCTGTTTTCTGTTGTTTTTTTTTTTCGAGACCTACGATTGTGTTATAAAATGACCCATTTCTTTCAGAAGTAATTTTATGCACGTGCGCAGGTCTATCTGTGCACGTGGACAGGTCTGGCAAGAGAAATACCAGACCTGCAAAGCACAGATAGACCTGCGCACGAGCTTTCCTTTGTTACTGTCGGTCTTTCCAAAATATATGGACCCATGCCAAACAAAAGAGTAGGTGTGTAAGATAAGTATACGGCATTCTACAAAATATCTCAAAAGACACCCGCAAGTCAATACGGCCACCATTATAGAAACGCCGTGCCGTTACCTGATAACGTTTCATTCACCAGGTAGGATTTTTTGCACACTGAACTAGAATATTCCCCACATAAGAAAGTAATCTTGTCCCATGTCGTTATACGGGTGCTTCTAGGTTGTATGTCTCTCTTCAGACGAAGCCAAACATCAAATATTATATTTAACCGTCATTCTGTACCCAAAATATATTTAGTTTCTTGGACTTTTTATGGACCCAATAGAGCGAAACATTTGTTGTTTTTTTAATATTGATATACTTCACAGAGTCTGTGGTACCTTTTACTCCATTCATCTGCAAACGAATCGTTGTGGTATCATTGCCAGATACTACTACTAATATATCATGATAGATGTAAAATTTTGTCTTTTTCTCAGAAAAAGGGACGATAAAGTCTTCTATGAAACTACATTAACTTTTTACTGCTGTATAAAGCTGTCCCCGCAAAAACCCCTGCGTATGAAACATTAAGTATTGTAATCACTAAACTTGTAAAGCATCTTAGTATACTTATTGTAAATAATAAATCTGTTCTAGAAAATTCTTACTTCCTTCTTATTTGGAAAGTTGATTGTAACTTAATGTAAGGTTTATTTTCGATTTGTCATGTTTATTACATTTGTCAGAATAGACAGTAACCGTAAATGTCAGTAGATATATGTATAGGGAAACTAGAAAATTTAATTTTATTATCTATATATGAAGGAAAGTGGGCGTTGATTTTCTTTTTATTGATAATATGGTTAGCACTTACTGTGTGCTACTTAAACGTTATTGTTCTGGGTCGATGTGTCTAAAATCGTTTTTGCCAATTTCAGTTTCAAATGTATTGGTAAAATAGTTAAACAAGTTACTTATGGTCATTTACAAATGCAAAATTACAATGGCAAAGACACAGATACAATCGTAATGTAATTGTAGCTCATTATGTATATACATGTACACACACATTCTTACATTTATGGAACAGTTAAACTTTAAAAGACATTGTTCTTATTAACAAACATTGTACATTCTTTAACATATCCAGAGTGCAAGATATCTATATATATAATTATTATATATATACTTTCACTTGCATACGTCATATTGCGAGATAAATTTCCGCACGCAAGGTTGTGATACATTGTTAAAGCATTTTCTTCTAACTGTTTTATATTTTTCACAACATAACATAAAATGGTATTCAGATTCGACTGCATTTTGAGTACATATTACACACAATCTACAATCTTTTTCTGTATTTTTATAGTTAGTGTCAATACCGGTCTATATATAGTATGCGGATTGAGTAGCGAGGTGGTTACGGCGTCTGTTTACAAACCCAGTGGAAGCGGTTTCAGTTCCAGGTCAGATCAATTAGGTTGTGTCCCTTGGTAAGGCCACAGACACATGCTGCCAAATGTGTCCCAAGTCCAAGTAGCTGTTATACTGAATACCAGAAAAAATATTTATTAAGTAGTTTCTTCAATCATGTTTGGTGTCCGGGAAAACGAAGAATATAAGTCAAAGCTGCTTATTCACAGTTTAGGTAAATATTTGGACAAAATCAATGTCTTCCCAACCACCTTTTCAAATATCAAACATATCGTTGAAATCTAAAATTAATTAAAAGACAATTTACGTAAAAACCGATTTTTACTGATTACACTTCGAATCAATTCAAAAGCGTTAGCAACTCTTTATGTCATATTGCGGTGAATAGTTTCGCGTTACACTTATATGTCTATAGCGCCTATTAATTTGTCAGTTTACAACCAGTTTTCCCTATTTGTAGACGTTTAAGACATTTTTAACAAACTTAATTTTTCAGCAATCTCTGTGGGCGCACAGCTTCAGGAGAACTTGTTTAGCAATCGAGTTAAAGTCAGGAGAACTTGTTTAGCAATCGAGTTTCAGCAAATTGGTTTATAATTTGTACAGTTTTACTTGAAACGAATAACCACAATCTTTGGCATTACATAAGTTTTAGCAAGAAATGATGGGGTGACCTGATATGGTTAAAAGCTTAAATGTCACGTAAACTAGTTTGGATTGCCACGCTGTTTTGCGACATAGACTAATAACTTATTCCTGTCATGTTGTGCCAATTTGTCATTAAAATGCCCATTGAGCGTGAGCTGTAATGGGACACGCAATTATTTCTACTGAATACGAACAATTCATAGTAAATATGTATTTTGTCAAATACAGACAAACGCGTATAAAAAGGAATATCAGATTAAACTGAAGCTTAAAACATTGTTTGAGCAGGTCTCATATATTTATTCGCTTTCTTAAATGTATTTGAAACAGTTGGGTTCATTCTGTGCATCAGATATTTGCCAATGTGCATAGCAAAGCATGTATAGGTAGTGACTATGCTGAGACATTTAATTGGTATATCAAAATATTCATGTTGTAGCTTTTGCGTAATTTTCCGAGATTTCATTCTTTTTTGGCTTAGTCATGTCTGGTTATCTGCATCATTTAATATTTTATTTATCGCGCTGGGTACCACTGGGGCGAAGGTAATGTAACAGCTGATAGGAATTGTAAACTGTGATTGATGGGTTACAATTATGGCAAGCCAAGTTACTATTTACTCGACGCAGCGAGATCCTGATATCAAATCAGAGTATGATTCTAAATATAACTTGAAGTGAGTGTTCATATTCGATATCAGCAGCCGACACAAATAATACTAGTTTACTCACATTGATAAGTTGTATAGTGTTCTAGCCAGTTTTGTCTTTGAAATGAACTGTTTTTTTTCTTTTCCTAGCAGGTATTTTGTAGTCACTGGTAGGGTCTTTTTATAAGAAGTTTCCCTGTCTGAAATATTTGGTCTGTTTACATTTTCGTTCAGTCCAAAAACCTATTTTATACTGTCACAGAACTTTGAACAAAATAAAGTTCCACATGCCAACACAAATTATAACTTAAGGTACATATGCCAAATTTAAGGGATGATTAATTGCTGTGTATGGAATGCAGTGTGTCTGGTATGCATAAGATTGAGACATAAGCACAATGTATCTACAAATTGCAAATTAGAGGGAAAAGTTTAGTGAAAACTGTGTCAGAGGGAAAATGTAAAATTGACAATAAGCAAAACACATAAAAAGAAATATGTAATTAGCATGACTTAATCAGAGTAAAAAGCGTATCAGAGTAAAAAGCCATACATTTTGTAATCGAATGAAAATAGCATATACACATCATCGTGAACTCAATCTTCTATTTAGATCTGCATATGTAGTTAAGTTGCATTTTCTTGTGCTTTGTTGTATAATTTGTGTCGTCTTTAGTCTTTCCTTATTTGTTACAATGTATGCTATATTTAAAATTTGTGTGGTAAAATAATTGCTGTATATTGTCTTGTGCATGTTTGTATATTTGTAATGTTCTTTATTGTGATAAGAAACTTATATACTTAAGGTCAACTTTTACATTAAAATGGAAAAAAAACACAAAATAAATGTCTTTTGTCAGTGTGAGAATAGTTGAAGCAGTGTTACATTTATTAATATTGAGTTAACAAAGCTACTCAACAAGAAAATAATAGTTCATACCCTACAACTGGCCGATTATTTTCACCAAAGCTTCAACATGGGCTAATTGTACGTAAAGTAACAAAAAAATGCATGTTCAAGAAATGTGTTGGAAAATGTCGTGTTTTATGTGAACAAAATTGCATCATAGCGACAATGCATCCGCCCAAAAATTGACCAAGAACTACCGTTAAAAAAGATAATCGGCGCAATTTTCAGTATATGAAAGCTAGCTTTTTATAGTAAAATTAATTTCGTCGGAAGGTGCCAAATGTCACATGGTTGGAGAAAAATACTTGACTGGAATTCGAACCCATTTACCTTCCCTTGCAAAGTTGTTAAACAGAGTGCCTCTCCCGACTGAGCTAACTGACCACTTGCAAATTGTGTCCCCTATCGCAACACGGTTACCACGAAAACAAACTTAATCCTTGTTTTTCTGATGAATATGCTACTCAAATTATTGACCGTTACTAGTATACACTGGCCGAGAAACACTTATGATTAACATTAATGTGGAGGTAACAACATATTTTTTTGATAGATATGAATTATTTACGTTCTTTAATTATTAACCCATTCAAGAAAAAACTGAAAATGCAAGAGTATTTTTTTGTCTATTCTCAATTAGAAGGTGCCTTACAGCGTAAATTTTTCAGTTCATAATGTACAAATGAATACAAATTACAAAGCAATAATTGATTGGTCAGGCAAAAAGTTCTCTTTCAACATTTGTACATGGTTGGCTATATCCACATACATGTATATTATTACATGTATCTTTTACTAAATTAATTATATATTACTATATTAATGGTATACTTTCACTTATATTGACAGACAATATTTGAGAAAAAAAGCCAAAGACATACATTTTCGCACATGAAGACTAATTCTAGAGAACTTGTGTTTTTGGAAGTTTCTGTCGGGTTCTCCAAAATTAGGTGACATAATATTTGAAGTGTAGTCAAATATAGTTTAATAAACGATTGAATAAGAACAAAGCATAACGTGCAATTCGAAATGGAGCACCACGTTAAGGTAGTTTTATTTAGCCTTAAATGTGTAGGTCTTCGAAAGAGCAAAAGCTGACGATTTGTTCAAGATGGGTTCATATAATAAAGGTATAAAATATACCACCAATAAGAACAAAGACATAAAGTACAATTTGAAATTGTGAGCACAGTTAAGGAAGCTTTTTATTTTGCCTTAGACAAGAAAATGGGTAGTTCTTCGGAATGCAAATGAATTAGGAAAAGCCCGAGATACGATTCTTTTGAAATAATATAGGCGTTTTACGGCGTATATAATAAGAAAGGTATCTAAAATAATTTGACCATCTTCCTTGACAAGGTCAAAATAAATTAAGTTAACAGAAATAAAAATTTAAAGTTGTCGAGACCAAAGTAGAAACCTTATTATGATTGCTGACAATGACACAGACAATAGGCTATTTTTTCGGACTGCTGTAATTTATTGGATAATGCCCGAATAAACGTATTTTTTTGCATAATATAGCCTTTTACTGCCATGCGTAGTAAGCTGTCTTTCTGTGTATATGAAATGTAATTTGATCTTTCTACCTTTTAACAACCTGGTCAGAAATGAATTAAGTTAACACAACATTAAGCCGATTTTACCGTTTACGCACTGGTAAAGTGACAGCTCATCTTTAGGATAATGTGTACCATTACGCAGGCGTAAACAGTGTACACAGTATTATGTTACACTGTGTACCTTTCAACGGATTATGTTAGAATAAACTCTTTTCTTGCACAGAAGTAACTTTCTACCTTTTAATGCAATGGTTGTAAACTCATTTGTGTACACATTCTTCTTTTACGTCACTTTCTACCTTTTAATGCACTGGTTGTAAACTTCTGTGTATACATACTTACTTTTGTTACGTCGCTTTTATATTACACTGAATGAATCTATAAAAAGATTTTCATCAACGTTAACCTCACTTTCAAACGTATTGGTGCAATTAGTGAAGTATTGTTTCAATTCGAAATTTGTGATAGCAGCATATAAAGTATTAAATTGTTAATAACCGAAAAATTCTGTTGATAACAAATACCGTAAAACATGTTCATTTGTTTCGTTTGTTTCTTTAGCCCAAAATATGTCAGTTCTATGCTTTTCTAACTTATTGCATGCTATTGCAATGATTTATTTATGATTTACCGACTATATGAATGAATATTTTATTTCGTGAACACCAAAAGTTGTTTTAGTACTCGTCAGAATCTCGCTTAATAAAACCTTTGTCGATTTTTCACATAAAAAGTGTTCCATGAAACCAACTATAGCCAAGAGATGAAAATAAATGAATGTATTGAATAAATAACGTAGATCTATATTTACTGTGTTTTGTGCTGCTGTGATATTTATTTAGACATAACACCTCTCTTCTAGATAATACGGTTCAATTTTATGGAGAGGGTTCTCCATTTTGAATCATTGTTGCACAAAATGCAGTCTTGCAGTGAAATATACTACCTGGCTAATACTTAAACTCTAATTGTTCATATCTTGCATATCTTAATAAATTCACTTTTGTATTTTTATCCATCGAGTTCTCGGCACATTTAGAAATTCATGTATATACATGTACATATCATAAGTGTTCGTCGAAATCAGTAAGTTTTTCTTTAATGTTCTGTGCGATGTATCGATAATTGATGAAAGAAAAGCATTAATATCATGTCAAATATACACCTATAAAGCACTGCACTCTCGGACAATAGGTAACTGATGACAAAACTCATGGGTATTCTTTCCAAATTAAAACATAAATATGAACTAAACAACTACTGACTACATCTTCATGCCGTTTTAAGTACCATCACAACATTCAGACGTCTAAGCCGGAAAAAGCCGCTCTGGATTTTCTCTTCACCTGGTATCATACACCATATACACTTATTGCGGACCCTGACTAGGTCAATAAAAACATACTATACCATACTCGCGTCCTTCAAGGACAAACTGATGACACTGGTAATTTTAATAATGCTGCACAGTTTACTAGATGATGCGTCTTATTCAAATTGAAAAAAATATCTTAAGGCACTTGTACCGTGTCCAAATTTATATGTTATAGTAACTGTTCTAAGATGCGTACATTTAGCTTATACGCTTATATAACTATATTTTCAGATGAAAAACGTAGTAAAGGTCACCATGGTACCAATTCTTCTGGTATCACTGGCAATTCTACCCAGCGTTCGGTCTGTTGATACATTTGAAAACTATGTGCGGAGGTAAGTAGATTATCTCATTTAGCATTGTTATAATATTTAGACATATCGGCTTCAAAATAAAACAACATAGACAAAGCGCAAACAATGCGAGACGAATACATGTAGGTATATATTGGATACTATATTTGTATATGAAAGAGAACTTGTAATTTAACGTGGTGTTTCAATGCAGTGTGTCAATCACGGAAATATACACTACAGTAGTGCATACTTCAATGTTTCAACGTTGTCTCGGGAAATGAACGAAAATATGTTTTTCTAATCATGCTAATTTGAAGAATTATTTATCGTGTATGATACACATGAAACATGTGTTTTATTAACATAGCGGAAATAGAGTGGACCCACACGTGTTCCACCATTTCAAGCTTGTATGAATATCTGTAATCATTTCTCCCAGACTGAGGTTACATTGACTTCCGCCGAGATTTTGGTCAAAAATGACATGTCACGATATCACATTGATTTTTCTGGCATGAACCTGTCCATCTTAAGTTGGGTGTTCAATACAATTATGTTCAAAAGTGTGCGTAGTGAAAAGACAACACGGATATTCAGACTGATCTTGATCTGCACTGGTCGTATAGGCAGACTATACGTACTTGCCACGACTAGGGCAAGGGTTAGATATAAACTCATAAATATTTAAAAAGTCTTATTTTATTACAATTTAGAGTAACAGTAGAACAGCGTATTATTGCTTTATATCTATAATTATAGTCATAGGTCAGAGGCCTATCTGTTTGGTATGCTACTACCAATTTTCGATCGACCAATATGTATTATCTTATCATATCCTCTTACAGGAACGTTCCCAATGGCTTCACAATGTCAGCGTTTGTGGAGACTTGTGAAGGATGCGGCGTTCTCTACGGCAAGGATATCACATACAAATGCCTGGCAGACAAAAGTTTGAGCACCTTTAAGGGATGTTTTATAGCTGTGCATAACAAAAGATAACCTGGAGGGATTTCTATGTGCACACTGTTTTAAAACAAAGAAAACAATTGACGAAACTTTCACAAAACAAGCCTTTTAGTTCTGCTCAAGTATAGTATGTACACGCCGACATTTTGAATACATTAGTGGCATCACGAACTACAGTACATAGTCGAAATGTTATCTTCTTTTTCCATTATTTTTCTTTTTGCTGAACTATAACAAGCAACTTTCAGTATTCTTATTTAAATGATGGGTACTTCGATGACATTGTGAATTTCTATGCATGTTTAAACAGGAATCTTATATTTGAATGCTATATCATATAGCTTAGACGGCCATAGGTAGATTTCTGTCTGCAATTTACAATTTCCTTTTCAGTGGAAAGCATTGTTTTAAATGGTATTGACAGTATGAGGGTATACCTGTGGTCAATATTAATATCTGAATGTGTTTTGCTTACACAAAAGAAGTCAACACAATCCTTTCAAAGTCTTATAGATGGTTTTATTAGATATACTATATACAGGAAATAGCTGTCATATAAATAACTGCAATGGAATCGTCATTAAAATTCAATATCCTCGTATTCGTTCGATTTGGGATTTGTACAAGTATTGGTCCCATCTTGAATACTAAAATACATGGACTACGCGATGGATGAAGAAAAAGTCCCCAAGTTCATTTTCCTTATAAGTATATCAACCTCTTCAATGAAGAGTAGAATGTACGTCTGCTTTGTCGGGTATCATGTTGGTAGATTCCAGAGCTTAAAATAGTAAACCTGTTCAGCTAAGCCGTCTAAAGTTCAGATGCACACTTATCTTTCGGTCTTTTAATTTACCCTTGGATAATGTAATGGTCCACTATCCGGACCAATTAATGCGTAACAGCATGAATCTTGCGATAGCTGAAACCAAATTTCCATTACAAGCAATCTGCTTGTCAAATAGTGGATGATAAAGTGTTCTTGTATACATCAAGAAAAGCAAACTACAGTAAGTCTAAATTATGGTAAGTATCTATACTTTAGCATACGTCACCATCCATCCTACCAGGAGAGATATCCCAGTGATCTTCCGGCAAGCTTTCTCCGTCAGCCATGTCTATCTCAAGCTCGTCTACACGTGGACTTACTGGGTTGCCTGCAGACGTAGCACACCCCGTTTTCCAAACAGCCTGAATTTTCTCTTTTTTGTTTTCATCTTCTCTGCAATATACTTCTCTACTTCAGCCGCTGTCGTTTCACTGCGAACCGCTTTTGGTGAAGCAGCACTCAGGCGTTTCTGAGCTAGTTCTGTTAAACTTCGCGACTGGTAAACTCGGGTGATGATAAGTTCGTCATCATTTGCATCTTCATCATTTCTGCACCTTGATGCGCAACAAATAAATCTAATAAATCTTGAAAATATCGAGAGCCTTTCTGTTTCGTTTGCCATTTTGTTCGTAACCAAGTATAATTAGTTGATGACGACAGTGTTAGTGACGTCATGACGTCAAGACGTTCGAGCATGCGTAGTTTAGACTCTCCTGATTCGTCCTTTTATTAAGAGTAGTTCAAATAACAGAACCGAGTAAACGTATTTTGTAATGCAGTTGACATGAAATAAATATTTTTCTGATATTTGTTTTATCAGTTATAGATTACAATAATGTTTTTCATATTTTGAACGGATTATAAGAACGAAACATGTAAGATATAATGGAAAAGATCGTGTAGTCACTATATCTTTAAAGAAATTAAAAACGCTTTTGAAGTAAAGATTGCAGCCAGCGGAACAGGAACGTATTACCACCTGAACAACAACACACTCGGGAAATAGGAAAAATTGTATAAGAGTACTAACTCGCTTTAAGTTGCTTTAGAAAAAATAAAAATTAAATACAAGTACTGAAATGCTGTATTTAAACACCTACCGTTATAAATACAAAATTGTATTCTTTTTGTTCTTTGTCATAAAAAAACGAACACAAAATTAATGTTGACTGATAATGAGGTGGATATCTACATCGATGGATCGGAGGTAAACATATTTACCGTAGCGCAGATTTTCTCATGGAATAACAGAAGGAGAAAGAAAACAAGTATACACGATAGATTCTTCATGTTCACTCATCATGGTCTTAGAATTTGCTTACAAGTATCAAAGTAAATTATGTTTTCGGCAATGTAATGAGCTTCGCAATAGAATGATACCCACCAAAATATAGCAGATCAAAGTCCGAGCAATTTTAAATGAATTTAAAGTATACAAGAGAACAAGTGGTACAAATCATTTGGCATTCTAGTGAATTCTAATTAAACTTTTAAACCTCCGTAGAATTGATATGTGAGTTGTTGCAATGATGCTTTTCCTTAGGAAACCCAATCTTAAAATACATATATAATATAATTTTGAAATTTGTATCACTCGATCATTTTCGATTCACTCGATTGCCGAGTGTAGCGTGGATGGTTCCATACATTGCCTATGCATGGATTTACACTTTTTTGCTAAAAAATGTCACTATTACAATGTCTTGATATTTTATTTTACTTTTGAGATATACATGTATAAACATTATTATGTTTAATGGATATCTTCGTAGTCCTTTTGAACATTTACTCGACTAACCCATTTCATCCCCAGAAATATCTTCAGATTTATCGGCTTATCGGCGAAATTGTCTCCCTTGAAAGCAGCTTATCGGGTTTATCGATTAAGCGTTATCGGTCAATTTATACACATTGAAATATAGAGGAGTAAAATCTTTAACTCACCAAAAAGTAATAAAATCATAATCTGACAATATTTATTAAGTTATTGAAGTAATCTTCATTCTTTCCACTTTATTCCAATATATTTTTATTAAAAAAATTGATATCTTCTTGCTTCCCTATTGATTTTAAACTATTTGTAACTATTTTTGCATCAAATCGCATTGACTTCAATGGATATGTGCGTTTCTTTTAGCTTCACATAGGTTTTCATTTGAGAATTTTACATATTTATACTTAACTGACAATATTTATTAAGTTATTGAAGTAAACTAGAAAGTTGTATCTTTACTTACATGTTTTTATTTTTAAGTTATTTGTATGTCTTCTTGCTTCCCTAAACGTTTGAAAATAACGATTTTAACTGATTTTACCAAATTACAGCTTTAGTCACCTGTATTGACGAATGTTGTGACTGGTTATGTCACGGACCCGTATGTGTATATAGGTCCGTGGTTAAATCAAGCATCACAGTTTTACCTGTTTTGAGAGTTTTATAAAGATTTATAAAAATGTAATGGTTGTGTTAGTCAATTTTTTTAGATAATTATGCCAAAATTTCACATCTTAAATGAAAGCCGCTATAAAGCTTTATTCTGTTATGAAAAAGTGACCGGCTCATCGAAATTTAATGCAATAAAATAACATAATATTAGCACATGAAAAACAAATTCCCGTCGGAAAAAGATGAGCAGTGATGAATGAAGTCTGCATTTTGTTTATAAGTTATGTCTAACTCCTTTTTAATTGTAGATAAAATTTAGAGTGAATCTAAAATATGACTGTGCAACATATTTATCTTAGATTATTTCATCATCAGATCGAGTACAGTTCTGTGGATCATATTCTCATACATGTATTTACAAGATAATAAACAATTAAATTATGATGCATCTTTAAAGTTGTCCTTTCTGTTTGTAGTTTATGCAAAAATAATAAGCAAATTAAAAATGGAAAGTAATAGTTGATAAAAACGTCCGAGGTAAGCTAGGACAGTCTTTAATCTGTTTCCTCCTCTGGCAATAACAAAACAATGTCACTATTAACAATGATAATTTTGACATGATTGATTGTAAAACTGTTGTATCTCAACATAAACTTAGAAGCAGATACAGTTCTTCAATTCTCAACTTTCGAAGTGTATGTCATTTACGTTGCATTTGCCTACTTCAAATAAGAATAGACCATTCCGGCAGTACAATGTTCTCGACATTTTACGCAACACACATTCTTTTGTCTTCGATACTAATTGTTTGTTACTAGTACATGTATAACTGTTTCAGTAAAATAGTTTAATAAACGTACTAACCAGGGCATAGTTATAAAGCTTACTGGTTCGCATCCCAAATGAAATATATAAATGAAACTTAAGATTTAATCACATTGTTTCGGAATGCAATACCTAGTCATTTTTATCTACATATAACCAATATAAGACAAATCAGTGCATGAATATAGACGTTTGCGTAAATTTAAAAATAACTGAGGACAATATTGGCCAATCACTGCAATTCACATTAATATTCATTTGATAAATGAGTTTCAACCTAAATGGGAACTAAACGTTCTTAACGCAGAGCAGACAAATCTATACAAACCAACAACTATAAGTTTAACTATAAAATTGTTTGTCAGACTATAATTGCTCTCCATATGTGACTTCTTTGGGACGTGACGCCCTTAGTTCGTTTTTCCTTGATATAATGCTTTTTTCTTTCCGATATAAGAGAATATCAGTTTTATCCTTTGGGCACTGGTGTATGTCTTGTAAAGTGATGTCAAGACATTTATTGGACTGTAGAGTCAGTATGTCTGCACCGGATCTACAAAATGCTGTTTTCTTCAGTATTTTTTGTCGAACTGGAAAATTTCAGAGGCATATGTTACGTGGGAGTTCCCCTAAAGTTGGTCAAAAGGAATATTCCTAAGTGGGCCAACTGCAGAAAACTTACTTCATCTAACGCATTTCTGCAGTTGCAATTGCTGCCCCATGGTTTACTCATGATTAGTGTATATGTATGCAAGTATATATACTGACGGGTAACATAAAGAAAATCAGAAGCTAGCATCAATGTACTCATCTTACCCCCATACACAAACAATTAATCCAAAAATTATAATATATCTAATATGAAGGTCCGTACAATTAGCATGGAATTCACCATCAACACAAGTAATTCATTCGGCAATTCAAAATCGAATACCATGCTTGAATACCATACAGCTGACCATTTGTCATCCGAATCGGATACCATGCTAGATAACCATTAGCTTATCATTCAAAATCGAATACCACGTTGGCTTAATAGGCCAGTATGCTCCAAATTTAAAATCGAATACCATACCATACTTTATATGGTTTTAAACTAAGTCAAGTCAAAAAGCTTCGAATATACACTTAACAGGTTTAGAAACGCAAAGACTTCCACTGTTGAACATTTTGTATTTGAATGACGCTATTGTTTTTATTTTTATTGAAGTCATTATTTTTTGCGATGAATTATTGAAACTTTTACAATAATTCAATTTTATATTGTTTTTGTTGTGTATGAAATTTTAATAAATTTGAAACACGGTAACAATGATAAAATAAATAGTTTGCCACTTTTGCGTTTCTAAACCTGTTGAGTGTAGTATTGTCCTCCGCGTGGCTTTGAAACGATCACCCACCTGTACTAAGAAAGATTGTTAAAGCAGCGTATTTTTCTGAGTTTTCTCCAATAATTTCTTACTAGTAAATCACCTTGAGGACAAATTGCAAGGTGTTAGTACATTCCTTCAGCAGAAGCGAATGACACTGGTTCTCACACGGACAACATGATTTACCGGTGTTTGGAGATTTCAGTTGCTTTAATACCTCTTCGGGTTGAACATTCACAACAATTAGACCATGACAATTAAACAATTGTCATAAATTCTGTGTTGAATCTTCTCATTTAGGTCCCTAGATACGCACAAAGAAAAAAACATGTGATGCCATTGACTTTAGATTTTTTTCACATAGAAACAAATGTGGTATTTAAAGTTTTAAGAAATAATTCAGCTAAATTTCAGTCGTTTTTGCCGGATTTTAATCAGAGCAGCATATTTCGTGTCATATTTGGCAGCCTACAATCACTACCACAGGCAACAATGATACAAACCGTCGCATTATTATCTGCGCCCCAATCAAATGTTAGTCCATTATAATAAATACATAACTATAGTGCCACCCTCCAGGAAAACAGATGCTGTTTTCTCCCTCCTACTTCTCAGTCTGGACCTGAGCTTAGCTCTTAGGAACTTGGCACGTGCTTGGTGACGCTTGGTGCTGTTTTCATGAGAGAGGTATGTGTCGGCCTCTCACATGGCCTCAGATAACTTCAGAAACGTTACTCCAGGATGACATGTAGTCTCACCTTGACCATCGAGAAATATCTTAGTGCGCAGCTTTTTGAATTGAAGTCTACGGTTGCTTTTGGAACCCGGTGATACATCAAATCGTCTTAAAACGACCCGAGATACATCGAAATCGGTTTAAAGTTTAAAAAATCGGCGATAGTTCGTATTGGAAACGTGCACACATTACATAACAATGGATCGCATCATGTTTATACCAAATGCATTCAAATAAGCTCGACTAAAGCGGTCTGAACCGTCCAAACATGAGAGAAAACGGCAAAAAATCCAAACATAAACACTACCGACCAATTTATCCCTTCAATAACTTTTTTATTTTTAGGTCCACGATCCAAAACGGATATGACGATTTCATATATTATATGTGGCTATACAAATGGCATGATAACAGTTCGATCAAATTAAAAATAAACATTTCCTTACCAATTTTCTTATCCGTCTCCCCCCCCCCCACCAAAAAAATTCCGCCATTTTACAACAACATCAAATTCTCGCTTAAAGCCTCGAGATACATCGTTTACGTCCGACCCCCTGAAGATTTTACATAACAAATTCAGGATACAAAATTATTGAGAATAAGTTATTATCACAAAAACAACAACAACAACATATCACATGAAATATTTATGAAAGCTAATATTACACATGGTAAAAGTTAGATAATCATTGCTAATCCCTATCTATTTTTTTAACATAATTTAAGAATTTAAACGACTGAAAAGAAAAACAGCTTTACTGTGCCAGTAAGAAATAGCTTAAAAATGATCATATCAAGGATGAACTGATTGTCTTTACTTAGAGATTTACTGACTAAGAAAAACAGTGACATTATCAACATTTATAAAGCAAATTGATCATTTAAAACCTAAACTTACAAGGCCTGAATAAAACATTATGCTTAATAATTCAGGTAATACTTAACAGACAAACAAACAAGAATTGTCACTTATAGCCTCTACTTACAGATTCTATCATGCGACGAAGTACATAACGGTGCAGTCAAACGGAAGTTACTGCGGGCCGCAGCTATATTTAATTTTACGTGGTTGAAAAATGTAATATGTAGGTGAAGTAGTGTGTAGTTCTTTGAACAAAATGTTATAAAAATCGACTAGAAAGTTACGATAAAGAATGGGTTAAACCACTGTACATTGTGTAGCTTTAAAATTGTCAAAAAGTTGATATTTCTATCTTTTATCCATGTAAAACGTCAAATTATTTTATATGCTTATGTAAAAGTCTAATAAGTAGTGAAAAGTTTATATTGTTCTGCCAGTATAAAAACCGATATCGGTCAAACATGCCGGTATCTTCCGGTATCGGGTAAAGTGGGCTCATTACGTTACTATGACTCGGTTTTTATAGTTTAGCATTTACAATCACACTTCATTTGTTTCTTAATGGAAGTATCATTGTACAGTCACTGACAGTCTATTTAAATCAGACACGTCATGTTAGAGCAATAAAGTGAAAGGTAGCCAAAGTTTACTAACTGGTCGGGATGCACTTTCTATTTTTATCAGACTGGTTTACAATTCGTGTTATTAGACTGGTCTACAGCAATAAACTGACATGTAGCCAAAGTTAACTAATTGGTCGGTAACGATACTTTTAGTAATCGTAAAATTGTGCGTTGTTTTGTTTATAAACATTCTGACTGCAAACGATTTTGCCAGGATAGAGGCAGGAATAGTATTGTATATTCTGAAAATCACCTTAATGGAACAAAGCGTAGAACATATTATAATATTGCTGTGTTAACTTTGTTTTAATTAACGCTGAATGAAAATAGGGCTCGTATATACAATCTAATGAAAAAAACGGAAAGAGCATAAAAACTATTTAAAGCTTTTTCATGAATATGATTTTGTTTCTTTTTAAATCATAAATGATACACTGGAAATGAGAAAGAGTTACTAAATTTAGATGCACATATCAGATAGTCAAGTATTTGCTTTACACGAACCTAGAATATAAATGTATTCTGTCTCTGTTATAAGTCTGTAAAGTTTATTTGCATCTCTCATAATAAAATATTTACATGAAAGCTTTGTTTCTAGGCCCGCTGTGATACGTAGTATCACAGTTTTTCTTGTTCCGAAACTATTTTCAGCTGCGTAAATTTGATAGTGAAGGACGTGAAAACGTGAAGTCCATATTTGACGTAAAAGCAAACAGGAAGATTATTCAATCCAGCATAGTAAGATCTACAGGTAAAGCGACACTTCTGAAAGACATTCTAATCTAGCTATAGGACAAGGCAATCAAATGAAAATGACTAAACTGTGGTAGACAAATCAGTAGAAAAATTCTCCAAATTCAGTGGTGCTTATGTGAAAATAGTAACAAACTGTAAAAATGAAATGTCAGGTCTCTTCTTTCACGATGACAGAATGCGCTCAACTTTTGCCCAATACCAAGAATTCATTTCTGTAGACACAACATACAAAGTCATTGATTTACGGATGCCCCTCTATCTCGTTATAGTTGAAAACGGACACGGATTGAGTGATATTGTTGGATTATGGCTAGTGTGAAATGAAAAGGAAGAAAACATGTAGAGCATGGTGAATATATTCAAAGAACAGTTTCTAACTCAAACTTGACTGAAGTGAAAACTATCATGACATACTTTGGCTTGCGCAGTCAACCGCATTGGGAAACAATACCAACAATCGCGTGGAGAGATTGAACTCTAGAATAAAACAAGTCATTGATAGAAGCTCCAAATGTGATGGATTTGCTGAAGACATGGATCATTTCCTGGATACTCACAGGACAGAAATAAATGGAAAGGTCTGTAAAATGCTCAGTAAAGTAACTGTAACGAGGGAACACGGGGACTCAGTACAATTTCAGTATCAGAACCACTTAACAGAATAGGCTTACGGATTTGTGAAGAAGCAGTTTGATAGCTACGATAAAAGTTGTTTTCAATGACTGTATCGATGAAACTTTCAAATGTGCTAATTGCAACAGTATAGACAACATTGTGCACAATGCCCATTTTCAATGCAATACAAACTTTCGTGTAAACACATATTTTCCGCCAGGTTTGTCGCTGATATCAACATGTTTGAAGGGCAGCTAGTTGCTAATATGTTGACCAACCAAAATGAAGCCGCAACATGGAGTCAAACAAATATACACGTACCGCGACAGGTGCACGTTGAGAGCCAAAGTTCTACTAGAAAACTCAATTCACAAGAACGTTTCAGAACGTGTTTTTGTGTTGTTCAAAAACTTGCACCAGTGGTATCGGAAAGTACAGGTCAAGCCTTTGATGGCAAACTTGAACAGCTGAAAGCTTTATTACACTCGTGGGAAAACGGTGAAAATGTTTTATTATTGAAACACTCTCAAGTCACATTTCGACGGGAGAGAATGATGGCAATGAAAACGATGCAATGGAAAAAGTCTAAAATGGAATTGTTAATCCCAATTCTAACACCTGTGCATACGAATTCCAAACCTAATGAAGGCATTGACAATGTCGACTCCCAATCTCACAAAAATTCTCATAGCATTATTCATGAACAAACGATAGAAAGTAATGACATCTGCCTACACACAACAGGGGATACTGATGCCATTTTGATCTTCAACAGGTTCTATTGTCAACGGCAAAAAGGACCAGTCCTCTGAAAAATTACTAGTATAACTTAAACTTCTATAATAAATATATCCTCGCCAACATTTTAATGAGTCCATGCTTAAACCTGAGCAGATGCCACTAAAATATTATAACCCGTGTTACTGCAACAAATTAATAGCGGATGAAGAGACATGCATGCAATTTATGAACATGCATGTTACATAAGAAAGTAGAGATTCAAGCAACAATTTACGTAATTAATGAATTTCGGAGTACAGGTACATATAGGACAGTTTCAATCCAATGGTGTTTAGTTTGTGCGTAAGGAAACGCCAAATCACATGTTAAAATTGCTAAAAAATACAAATGCATACCAGTAAATATAATTATATTATGCATTTTCCATTTACAAAGCATAATTCTCTATAATAAATATATCCTCGCCAACATTTTAATGAGTCCATGCTTAAACCAGAGTAGATGCCACTAAAATATTATAACCCGTGTTACAAAAACCCTTTAATAACGGATGAAGAGACATGCATGCAATTTTTGAACATGCATGTTACGAAAGAAATTGGTAGATTCAATCAAAAATTACCTATAAAAATCCGGAATACAGGTACATATGGAAGTTTCAATCCAATGGTGTTTAGTTTGTGCGAAGTAACGCCAAATCACATGTTAAAATTGCCGTAAAAAATACAAATGCATACCAGTAAATATAATTATATTATGCATTTTCCATTTACAAAGCATAATTCGTTACTATCACACACTGTAACTATTCATAAAGTGTCACATTGACATTATAAATGTATAACGCGTACAGACGTTAAAAAATGTTAACAAGTACCAGTACCAGTTTACAATGATAATATCTAGCTATCAAATTCGTACAATAATTATATTGGATATAAGTTGACTAATAACCGTTTTTCTTGCTTCTTGCACAGAACCAGTAGTCTGCAGTTGGAGTTGTCTTAATCCAAGCAAATAAATAGTTAAACCAGCACAAAAACGCTTACTTAACAGGTAACATGTTAATCAAAGGCCATTATATATTGTGCATGCGAATTTTTAATGTCAGTTAGTCCACTTTAACACAGCAGTTCCAAGCTCATCACTGAAAAACTATGAATCATATCAATATCAACTTCTTTATTAAACTAACTAAAATACATTTCATGTTTCTGAGATGGGGTACAGATCAAAAGATCTGCTCACTAAGGGTACACTGTTTTTGGGGAACAGGCTATGCCAATTCCCCAAGACTAACACCAAGTGACGATTTTCATCTGCACCCTAAGTATCTCATGGTATCTCTTTCTAGCATACCGTCTTCACTTTAAAATAGATATTTAAATACAAACTTATCGAAATGATGCATTTTAATATAAAAACAAATATAATTCAGATGCTGTTTAGGGAAATATGGCGTCACATTGTTTATAACGTTACGTCACATGTAATTGCGTAAGTCGTCTTACACGGGGGGGGGGGGGGGGAAGATATATCCCATCTGGTATGCAAAAAGTTGTATCTGAGATTATATCAGAGTATTTTATTGTCTATTCTCATTCGGTATGTATCCAATTACGAGGTCCCTACCGGTGGTACATGCAGTTTCAAAATAAATTAGATAACTTACTCCCCTTTTGTGAGTTTAAAAGTCATATAGGGGGAAAAGTAAAAGTAAACGTTAACTGTCAAAATACGCACAAATGTGTTACCCTGTCTTGAGACTTACTAAGGATCACATGCATTTAAAGGTTTGGCATTTATAATGGAATCAAAGCACTGAAAGTGCTGATAGCACGCTCACTGCGAAATTGATAACAAGGAGTTTTTTTCTGTATTACTGAGAAAGAGTGATTGTGTCAATACAATTATATCAAACATTTCTGTTTCTTGTAATTATTTTACGACTACCAAAAAATGCCTCAGTGGAACTGATACTGACACACCACCGCAGTATTGTCTTCTGTTGTTGCTCTGTAGACATTTTTTCCGAAAGGTATCAGTTTAGATTTTTTGACTGTTGTCACAGCACCTTTGTTGACGCCCACACCTTTTTCAAATAAGGTGCTAATTTGATGTTGACAACATCTATTCACATACAATAAAGATTCCCTATACCATATATATAAAATTCAAACTCGTTCTAGCAGTAAAACAATTATATATTTCACTTAGACCATGTCAATTAAAACATGCTTCAAACCAAATACAAATTAAAGTTTCTAAAAAGGCTGCAGTCACTAGTGAGAACAAACTCTTCCGGACGATTCTCTAAGGAATACCATTGTTCAACATGGTCAATAGGCCTTCATAATATTCAAACAAAATTGCCTGTTATCAGTATTACTGGTACCCTCTGCAGTTGATTTCTCGGACTGCCTTCATAAGATATATTCTCTGTTTAGCATGCTGATACCTTCTGGACAACTATATTTACGGATACTAGTATATAATGTTGTTTTGCATACTGAAGGGCGTTATACTACTAATATTGTGACATTGTTCCGTTATTGCATATCTTATTATATGATGCTGTATTAGTCTTGAGATGATATACTTTCCTGAAATATAAATATAGAGATTTGTAACATTTTTGTTCATTTACATTTCAATGACGTAATAATTAAACAGAAAAGGACAATACCAAAATCAATAGCCGAACTTTCGGCGGAAAAGCTTTTCACTATGGAGAACAATAAGTTCTGGATGGTTATTTATACTATTTTCTTGCATACCAGATGGGGATATCTGCAATTTTTACCAGTGCTGGAAATCTCATCTTATCACTGTCATTCTCAAAAAATGAAAATTACAGACTGAGATCATCGTCATGTAATAACCTGGTTATATCACAGTATAAGACAACCTATTATAAAGATTCTTTTACGTACTACAGTGCGCAAATCTGGAATAATATTCCTACTGATATCCGCTCAGCTCAAACATTAAATTCCTTTAAATGCAGATATAAAAAGTACTTGTTGCAATCACCTGTTATTTAATCAATTTATTGATATTGTTTTTGTTGTATTACAGATTAATCATTTATCACACGCTTTAATTATACAATACTTATAATAAGTTTATTTTGAGTGTCTGTCAATAAGTGAATGACTGTGTGTTACTGTTTCAGTGTATGTAAGTGAATGTGTTTATAGAAGGCCATGTTGTAAATAAGGTGTATGCTTTTATTTCTTCTTGTATAACCTTAATATGTTACCTTCTTGAAATAAAGAATTTATTATTATTATTATTACTATTATTAAGACGACTTACGTGAATTACTTATGACGTAACATTATAAACAATGTGACGTCACTTTCCCAAACACAGCATCTGAATAACATTTGTTTTTATATTAAAATGCATCATTTCGAAAAGTTTGTATTTAAATATCTATTTCAATGTGCAAGACGGTATGTAAGAAAAAGTTTCTGCCATGAGATACTTGGTTCAGATGGAAATATCCGTCACTGAGGGTAACTGCTTTGGCGGGAACTCGGCTCTGCTCATGAAAGAAACTAATAGTATAGTATTATGGCATGAATGCATAAAATGAATGCATCTTACGAGTATAAAAAATGTATCCAGTCCGACCCGATCCAGCTTTTGTTAAAAACGAAAGTAAGGTCTTAAATAAATTAAAACAGAAATTAGAGGTCCAAAACTCTGTCAAAGACAAAAATGTCAAATAAGTAATGATTATGAAATATATTAAAGACGAAGCTCAATGCATTTTTCGTGGTAACTGTTTCTGGAGGGATCGATTTTAGTGTGGCCGGTACGGATGTTATTGTCTTGGTCATGTTTCCAGTCTATGGATACATATAAATTACATTTTCTGAAGTACTTAAGGCTGAGAATAGTTAATAATTATATTTTTCATCTCAACAATAATGATAAGTCTAGCTCTAGATAGTCATAGAAAACAGAGCCGATTTTGCTCTGCGTCCACTGGTGAAGTGAACGAGGAGACACTGCCTTGTTTATACCCATATAGAGTTCTGGAGCCTATGCCATGGACTGGACCTATATACACAAGAACACACTTGACCAGACGTCTATATTACTAACCGTTAACTACTACTGAATGGGATCTATATACCTTTTAATAATGACCGGATCTAAGACACTGTTGGACTGGGGATACCATATTCTTGGAATTTGAATAGTAATTTAAAGTGATTAACTTTGTTGAAGGCTTTACTAAAATGAAGTAGGAAAAGGTCGGTCTGTTTACCCAAGGAATGGTTTTTGGATAGTTCATTAACTAGCTCGAGCATGGTCTCAATTCAAGGTTGACCGTAGTCGAAGCTCAGCAATATACTGTGTGCGGCGGACCTCCTATACGCAGTACGTCTTTCACGGAACCCATCTTGTAGCTAATATCTATGTTGTTTTTAAGAAATGCGTGGATTGGCTAAACTCTTCTATGGGCGTTGGTCGCATTGTAAAGGGTGTTAAATCCTAGATTATTTAATAAATAACCACTATCATAATTGTAAACTTTAATCAGTCACCAGAATAGTAATAACAATGACGTCGTCGACGTCGCATAGTAACGACGTCGCATGATATAAAATATGTCTAAATATAGAACAATATCACATATCTCCCAAGTTTTAAAAGAAAGATTGAATGTTTAAATTGATAAAATTTCAAATTAAAGTTCTTAATTTCTCTTCATAATATAAATGTCATATTATTTCCTTTTAGATGTTAAAATGTAATCTTTAAATTTCCATGAGGGAAATCGCCTTTTACGTTTTGGTTCTCTTGTATTTAGTGGTTGCTGTGTGTTTGTTTCATTGTCACTGTCAATGTTTTCAACATCCCTGCTACTTTCTTGTGTTTGCTGGTTTGGCATGTTGACCGTTCTTTGTTGGTTTTTGACAGGTGCTCGGAACAATCTCTCTCTCCAGTCATCATTTATTGATTCTCGGAATAACTTGAATTTTGATGCATCTCTCACACGGATACGTCCATCTGATTGTCGTCGTACTGTTATGCTTGACCCATTTATTTTAATTACAACATTTGGTTCTTTTTCATAAGCTGATGACCATTTGTTTCTTATCTGATTTCTGATCAACACTTTGTCTCCCGTCTTAAAGTGGTGTTTCTTGACCATTGGATGTCTGTGTTGTTTCTCCCATTTCTTTTTGTATTCTCTGTCTTTCAATGTTATTTCCTACTCCATTGTTTCTATATTTGGT